>JAADYK010000607.1:0-16640 GCA_023338225.1 Halophytophthora batemanensis
CGAAATCGCGGGAATTAGCGCATGCCCCGGGTTCTGGGCACTATGCAGTGGAACATATTCAAGCAGCAATTCAAACGACCAAATATTGACCGAGTTACAGCCACCGACAGGGGTGGCCGATAACTTTTGGCGTGGAGTGTATGAGCTGTCATTTTACTATGATGAAGTAGTACTCGAGTTCCTTCATAATGGAGCCGAAAACTGTAGATTGACGTTTAAAGAGGTAGTTGGCTTTCAACACACCGTGGCTCTCCAACATTGTAAACAAAACACCGACACTGTACACGGACCACCGCAGACCGTGAAGTGATGGGAGTTCTCAATGCAAAGACACGAGAAGAGGCGAAAGTGAACACGACGAAGGCGGCGGGCCGTATCGACAGCGGAAGGCTGCCATTCTGAACGGACTCCAGCGTCACCCATCGCAGACGGCTCCGCATGTTTGGATCCAGAGAACCGGACAACATTTGTTGGAACTTGGTACACTGAGGTCTCTTGGTTGTAGCACAAATGGCGTAGCCAAGGTAAGGTAGCTGCTTCGCGGAAAACGAAATCATGCATAGGCTTATGGACTTTGCGTGTAGTATGAACAACAGATGGCTATTTGATGGGTTCTATATCTCTGTACAGCAAGTTTCTCGTTGATACATACGCCTCGCGAGTAGTCACTCGTGGACTAGCACGATGCAAGCCCTAGATGCACGCATCAATAAAGTGCCCAGCATTACGACTGCTCAAAAGACTATAGGCGTTTACTTGCGCTCGTTCGCGCGTGTCGTGCACTGATTCTACAAGTTACTACCACAGGCCGCCGTCCTGTCCTGCAGATGATTCCATTTCGTGAGTTGCAGCCGGTCGATAATGGCATCATCGGAACGTGAGTTGCCAAAGTTCCACTGGTGATCCTCATCAACGTGAAACTCCTGGTCACCTATAGGTGCATGCGCTACCTGACTACGATGGAACAACCCGGGGTGGCGGGAAAATCAACCTTCGGCAACGTACGATTGATTCCGGTGCGTCTTTCCAGCGCATCAAACGACGGTATTCGGCCTTCAGTCTTTGACGCCAGGGCGAAGGGATTCTTCAAAGGCCTTCGTCACTCTATGACGAGTGCTGCACAAAACACTAACGAGAACTGCGCAAAGGGAAGGAGCCGCTCGCTTTCTCCATGTACTGAATCGTGGTCAAGGGAATTGTGCGGTCGCCAAAGTAGCAGGATACCTTTGGGAATATCTTCCTGGTAATTCGCTAGAATTTGGTGTGCCGTGCTAAAAGTATCAAACAAAACTGTCACGCGCATACGGGTTGGCAAGAGGACGTTGTCGCCATTGCATTTACGCACATGAAAAATGACCAGGATGGATGTCGCCTGTGTGACCTCCGTCATGTATGATTCAATTCCGCGACCCCTGAGATTTGCTCCGTGGTGGTTCTAGGCGTATAGTTTGCAGTGTTCGGCTTCGCTGTGGGCGGAAAACTTATCTCCGGCAGCAAGCAGTACAGCTGTTTCCTGAAAATACTGAAAACAATATTGATGAACGCGGAAATGAGCACCACCCTTAGCTACTTTGGGTTCGCGACGGACAACTTTAAGACGCATTGTGCAAGGAAGAGTGTCGCGACGTACCTGGGCAGCAGCTCTACTTCAGGACCTTTCGCGTTTGCAAATTGCTTTCGTGCAGACTGGACACTACCCAGAGTTCAGAACAAATGCGTGCGTTTCATAACTGCTGGAGGTAATGTTATGGATTGCTATGTAACTGGATATCCTTTTGACTCTCCCAAGTTTGCGGCACTACTCCTATTTTTTTTCGTGAATCGGAGCGACCATGAAAACGAAGAAGTGAGAGTTGAACGCCAAATTCGTGCTGCCGTGGTATCTATTTTCCAGGAGTGTCAGCGAGCCTTACAATAGTCTGTTGATTTGTGCTTGCTTCAATGCTGCACTGCTGACGGTATCTTCGTTGTGAGCTTTCTGTTGTGCATTTGCTGTTCACGACTCCATGTTTGAGATGGGACGTGACGAGTAACTCGGATGGTTGCAGGAACATGTCGCTTGTCGCGGTTGTCAGAGCAATTATCCGAAAAGATCGACGAGGATTCCGGCACACATAAGCATCGTGTTCACGTTGTCGGTGAACAAGGTAAAGATGGAGCAAATGGAAAAGTCTCTTGCTACGGATTTTGAGCGAATGCTCGAGCACCACGCGCACAGCTCCGTGAGGACTATGAAGACTTTGAAAACGGTGTTCTCCACTGTGCTGGCTCGCTTTTAGTTGGGTTGTGTGAAACCACATACACAGATCTTAACTGTTCACTTTGGTAGTCTATGCTCTTCAGCTCGTTGCACCCGACAAGAACTCTTTATGTGAAGCGGAAGTTTCCATCACATCCCGGAGAGCTTGGTGCTGATCTCCGAAACATTGCTTGCAATTTGGCAGCACTGGTGCACCGGTCAACCACCTCTGCGACTCCCATTTAAACGCAACGCGGCAACACGAGGAGCTAAAATGCAGCTAGCAGAGCTTCGGCGATTGATACAGCAAGTTGAGGCGCCGTGGATGGTCTCACCAGCATCGGCCAGGCTTCTGTTCGCGGGCATACAGAGCTGGATTTTCTTTTCATCATCGTCGAGAAAGGGAAGAGAACGTTGCCTTGGCCACCACTCTTGGCTATACTAGCCAGAGTGTCGACCTCAGAGTAGTGCAAAATAGCTAAAAGCCAATTCAGCATCTTGCCGGAGCTTGCATTTGATTCTCATAGTGAGTTGCTTTAATATCATTTGGCTCGTCCCAGTGCAACATGGCAACGCGTTAGATACTCTGCTTGCAACGTCACACCGTCACGGCTGCTGTATTCCGCGTAAAATGTAGATTAGGCTCGGTTTTTACGTCTAGAACGCCTCGTGGCGATTGTACGGCAATCTTCTCTTCGCCAGTAGATCATACCTAGGTCTCCGAACTGATGCATGACCTGGTAAACATTTAGATGTTTGGGGAGTTCTACGGTAGAAACAGCTTTATTCGTTTTGCATGACGACTTGTAGTGCATTTTTTTTGCGGTGTATTGGCCGGTCATTTGTATGCTTGACATTTTTGCACTTGGGGAATGCACCGTCCAGTCTGCACAAACACTCTCCTACTATGGGTGATATTTCAACGACATTTCCTGAGAAATATTCATTCAAATGCTTTTGCGATGCGATCCTCTCTCCTCCTTTTTCTCCTCCCACACTCTCTTACTCTCCCTGTCCTTCTCGCCTCTCTCCATGCTGCTCCGAGACCAAAGATCTCGTTGTGCACAAGTTCGTTCGTGAACTTGGTCCCCTCTTCCTCTCGCGCCGGCTGTTATATTTGCACCTCTGTCTTTGAGCTGCACATCACTCGTGATAGTGTCACACACAGCTGGCCACCAGAAGCAAAGCATCGAGAGATGCTGCTCCATTCTCCCCCGTCTGGCTTCGCGTGCTATCGATCTTCGTCGCAAGCATAGGATGCACCAACTAGTGTTTGCACCATAAAAAAAGAGATCTCGCGCAGATCGCCATCACTGGTGAGCATGATCCGCGTCATGAAGACCGCGTGGATAACGTTGGGTTTGAGGTCGATAACCCACAGTCGCGTTCCGTTGCACAGTCCCTGGTCCGCGTTCAAGCTCCTCCTCATGACGGGGATTCCCATCTTTAATAGCAGATGACGCGGGAAGTTGCTGAGGTTGATGGGTGTGTAGAACCCCTGGCTCCAAAGGCCAAGAGTCCTCGTTGTCTTCCACCCTGTCAGTCGAGAAGTATTCGTGGGGAGCACCTTCCAGTCGCTGGCCCACGACTTCGTTGATGCGACAAACCACGCCGTTCGTGGTGGTGAGGATTGTGCGGTTAGCGAATATTCATACCCAGCAGTGACGCGTAGCAACGATTCTACGTTGCTATTTGTACTCTGCGTTCAAGACGCTCGCCATCAGGTGGCCAGGTGCGTGACGATTTTCAAAGTGCACTTTCTTGGAGCAACTTTACACGTCCAGCACAGGGATCTCTATTCCAAAAGCCACAGCACTATATTTCGTATTTAGTCGCACATTCACCGCGAGTCGCCTTCATCTTGGCCCCAAGGCCGAAGGAGTTGGGTTGTGGATGGCGACGCGTGCTGGAGGCGACGCTGGCGGCAGCCCGCGCGAGGCCGACACGCTGCGCGTGCTGCTGTCGACGGACAACCACCTGGGCTACGCGGAGAAGGACCCGGTGCGCGGTGGAGACTCGTTCCGCACGTTCCAGGAGATCCTGCGGTTGGCGCAGCGCGAGCGCGTGGACCTGCTGCTGCTGGGTGGCGACCTCTTCCACGACAACAAGCCTAGTCGTCGCACGCTGTACCAGACCATGCGGCTGCTGCGCACACACTGCATGGGCGATGGCGCCGTGAACTTCCAGGTTGTGAGCGACCAGAGCCTCAACTTCCCTAACTTCGGCGTCGTGAACTTTGAGGATCCGAATTTCAACGTGGAGCTGCCGATCTTCAGCATCCACGGCAACCACGACGACCCGTCTCGCGAGGGCGGCGCGGGTGCCAGCGGCACGGCCACGCAGTCTCTGGCGGCGCTGGATCTGCTGAGCGCCGCCAACCTGGTCAACTACTTTGGCAAGAGCGACAAAGTGGACGCTGTGGAAGTCTTCCCCGTGCTGCTCACCAAGGGCTCCACGCGCGTGGCTTTCTACGGACTGGGCAACATGCGCGATGAGCGACTTAACCGCATGTTTGCACAGCAAAAGGTGGTCTTCCGCCGCCCAGCAGAAAGCGCCGAGGCCTGGTTCAGCATCTTTGTGGTGCATCAGAACCGCGAAGATCGTGGTCGGGGTGCACGGAACTGCGTCTCGGAAGGGTTCATCCCGGACTTTATCGACCTCGTGGTCTGGGGCCACGAGCACGAGTGCGCCATCGACGTGCAGGAGAGCGTCAAGGGCGACTTCTTCGTCACGCAGCCCGGCTCGTCCGTGGCCACATCGCTCGTGGAGGGGGAGGCCAAACCCAAGCACGTGGCGGTGCTCGAAGTGAACGGCCAAAGCTTCCGGATGACCAAACGCGAGTTGCAGACCGTGCGACCGTTTAAGATGGGCGAGGTAATCCTGAGCGAGCTGGAGGAGCTGGACCCGAACGACCCAGACGTGGCGGAGCGGATCCGAGAGTACCTTGAAGGTCGCGTGAGAGAGTTGCTTCGTGAGGCTGAACTGGAGCAGGCCCAGAAACGTCTGCTGCGAGCCAAGCAGCGAGAGAAACAGCAAAGCGAGAGCCCGTTCCCGCTGCCAACAGAGGACGGTCAGGACGGCTCGGAGAAGCAGCAGGTACTGGTGCGACTGCGTGTGGAGCACACGGGCTTCCCTGTGTTGGTGAACCAGCGTTTTGGAGGCAAATTCGTGGGTCAAGTGGCCAACCCGAACGACATTCTACTCTTCTATCGTCGTAAGAGGGACCGTGTGAACGCGTTGGACAAGAAGATGGCGCGCATGGAGATGGAGAAGGTGCTCAAGGGTCCTGTGCGTCCCACGCCGCTGGCTGTCACGACGATTGAGGACATTCTGAGCAAACAACTGGAGTTACCCGAGCAGAAGCTCGTGTTCTTACCCAAAGCGCCCATGAACGTGGCCCTGGAGGAGTACACGATCAAGAACATCACGTCGGCACTCGAGGAGTTCGTGGGGAGCACACTAAAGGAGACACAGCGCGAACTGGCATCCAAGAAGGATGCCAAGTCCACGCAGGACATTTTGAGCGCCGTGGAGAAGAAGGTGGCGCGTGCAGAGGCCGAGGACGCGCTCCAGCAGGATGAAGGAGAACAAGGCGTTGGTGAGAAACACAGTGACGACGACAACGACGAGGAGGCTACCAGGTCCCGAGCCGCACGCTACGGGACGCCGCGAGCTTCGCCGGTGAAGCTAGCCAAGGCGTCCACAACAACGAGAAAGTTGGCCAAGATGACGTCGGCGCTGTCAGATGACGACGAAGGCTACAAGGACGAAGCTGAGCAGGAGGACAGCGACTTTGGGTCAACTGCGACCACATCACGCAAGCGGAAGACACGTACATCTGCGTCTGTGGTGACAACTCCAGTTCAGCGACGTCCAGCTCGGTCAATAGGCACCGCCGCAAGAAAGAAAGAGCAGGAAGTGACGGACGACTGGATGTCTGATGATGATATGAGCCTCACTAACATGGACATGGCAGAGGACGATGGCGACGAGGACTTTGAGCTGGGAGATGAGGAAGAGGAGGAGGAAGAAGAAGGCGGTCGCAACAGCACACCACGACCGGGGCTAAAACCTCGACGTGGTAGAGCAGTAGTTTCTGCGACTGGGAAGGCGAAGAGGGCACCAGCGACCCGCAAGCGATTGCGGAAGAGCAGTGACTACGACGAAGACGATGAGGAGGACGGTCTGGAGACCGCTCTATCCAGCCGGAACAGTCGGCCTGCTGCTTCACGTACTACGGCAGCTCGCTCTTCCCAGTCAGCACGAGGGGAAGTGGACTTGTGTTCGTCCGAATCGGAGCCGGAGCAGCGACGTCCACCACGCAAGCGACTCGCGCAGAAGAAACCACAACCCAATATCAAGCAGTTCTTCCAGAAGCAGGCCAAGCAGCAGCAGCAGCAACCGGACGATGACGACGTGGAGAGCGACGTGGAGTTCACGCAGCTCACGGGTGCAGCAGCCGTCCGTCAGCCGTCGTCATTGTCTGCAAGCTTTTCGCAGACGCAGGCGCCATCACAGGCCTCACTGACGACAGCTACCAAGACCGGACGCAAGCTGCCGCTGTCCATGGTGGCGGCTTCGCAGTCGCAGTCGACCAAATCCAAGGCAGGGGTGGGGACTGCTGCTGCTCGCAAAGGCTGGGGCCGCTCACGTCGCTGATAGAGACACGCCGACAAGCAAGAAGGCACGACGCACCTACCGTCCATTCAATCCATACCCAAGTAAAGGAAAAGCAAAGGTGTCGAGACGCGATTCAGCGGGGACTGTCGGTCATGTGTCCGTCTTCTCTTCGTGGCTTGACTCGACTCCGCCTTCTTGCTTTCTAACGGCTGAAGACGATCAGCGAGACTCCGAGCTCTATTCCATGTCCTCCAGCTCCTTTGGCGGCGTCTTGGGCAAGCTCGAGTCCAGCTCCGCGTCCTTAGTGGGGTCGGGTCGCACCCACGTCTTGTTCTGGAAGTGCGGTCGCATCTGCGACGACCCAAAGTACGAGTTCCGCGGAGCGAAGGCCGGAGCATTCGGGTTTAGCCCGGCGTCTCCTGCGTTTGCTGCGCTGCTACCGGCCCCTGCTCCATCTGCTGCTTCGCCCTTGGACGTCTCGCTCGCCTTGGCCTCCTCGGCCTTGGCGATGTTCGGGTTCACCCACGTGCGGTTCTGGAAGCCACGAGGGCCACGAGGCCCACCAGCATGGGGTGCGCCACCCATATTACCGCCAGGTGGACGTGGGTACGAGCGCCCACCGTACTGCGGCGGCATGCCCTGGGGAGGGAAGCCCATGCCGTAGGGAGGCATGCCGTAGCCCGGAGGAGGGTAGAACATCGGTGCTCCGTACGGCTGTACAGCAGCAAACAACGAGCACAACGAGCACAACGCACCGCAGCAAGCTCACCGTTAGAACGATAACCCGTCATAGTGGATAGATAAGGGCCAATGAAGACAGTGGTGGACACTCCACGTACCGGGTAGCCGCCGTAGCCTGGAGGACCCTGGAAACCCATGGGCGGACCCATGTCTCTCGGGCCGTTGCGTCCGTATTTGCCACCTTGGCGGTCGTCCGAGGGTGGCAGTGGTGGTGCCACCTCGCGTGAGTCTCCTCCGCTCCTTCGTTTGCCGTTGTGCCCACTGGAGTCCTCCATGTCTTGATCACGGTCTCGGTCGTCTCCACGACGCTTCTTCTTGTGCTGCTGGTCGCGGTCGTCTCCACGTCGCTTCTTCAGACTGGCACGGGCGTCCAACTCGGCCTGATCCACGTTTACCGGCGGACCAAGTCGCTGCGTGAGCTTCCCGCCCGCCGCATCACGGTCGTTTGCGCGATGTTTGTTGCTGCCTCGCTCACGGGGTTCCATCTGCGTAGACGCTGGCGGTGTCTTCCGTCCCGACGACAGCGTGCTCTTGTCCACGACACCAAAGCGCTGCGAGCGTCTTGCCAGCACATCGTCCATGTCCTTCGCACTCGAGTTGAGTGACCGGATCGTGCTGCGACTGCTGCCGGAGAGCGACACCATCTTCTTCGGCCCTGATGTGGTAGTAGACGTCACGCTCTTGAGACTCACGACGCGCTTGGTTGGTTGCGTCGTGGCCGCCATCGCCTCCTGCTGCTTGTCTTCTACTGGCTTCTTGTCTTCTGCCGGCTGCTCTGTCGTTAGCTTTGTCTGCTTCTCTGTCTTCTGCTCTGGCTGTTGCTCTGGCTGTTGCTCTTTGGCTGGAGCTGCTTGAGTATGTGCCTGCGCCTCGAAGCGAGCGAGCAGCTGGCCGAACCAGGCCACGAACTGCTGGGCGGACTCGTCGCCGATGAAATCTACGAGGTCGTGCGCGATCTGCGCCATAGTCTTCTTGTTGCCCACCATCACGATCACGTACTCCTACGGCACGCAACAGCAGGCGTCGCGTTGGGACGCGCGCACACAGACACACATAACTCGTCATTCCTACTGCCCCCACTCGGGCGCAATGCTTCTCTTCTCGCGCGCCGGCGCCTGGCGCCTGGCGGGGGCTTCACGTCCTCTTTTTGCCTCTTCTCGGGTATTCTCTCTTTTTTCTTCGCTCTTCCCCATCGGCTGGGCTTCCCCAGGGAGCTGGGTGCTGTTCTCTTTTCCCGAGCACACGTAACATGCAGTCACACGCAAGCACGACCCAGAGCCACTGCTCTCCATGCACACGCAGCAGCACACAGACGCCCTCCGCTCGGCGCGCGTCGCTGCTGGTCGCTGCGGCTCCTCCCTCCCGCTCGCTCTGGACGAGTCCAGCCCAGCCCACCCCAGTGGCCGCGCGCGTCGCCTCGGATCACATACACGCCACATGTGCACACTTCTTCCAGCTCCCCTCGACCGACCGACCGCACACAGAGAGATCTTGAACAACCCCAAGAAGAAGGTCTTTGCCCACCGCCTACTTGCCCCCGCCGACACGCGAGTCTACCCAAGCTGCTGCGCAGTACGTACCGCCATGACGTTGTCCACCTCGACGCCCAGCATCTCCTCCAGCTTGACGCGCGTCTGCGTCTTGATCTCCTCCTTCCACGCCTCCGTCAGCTCCAGCGGGAACACGTACTCCAGCGCCGCCATGCTGCCTGTATCTATGCCTCCTTCGCGCCCCAATCGACGTATGGCATACAAGTCACTTGGCAGCGGGCCGGCTCCCTTCAGTGGACCACACCACTCTCATGGAATCAAAGTATGGCATACTGAAGAAAGGTTCTTGGCAGCGGGCCGACTGGGCGAGGTGGGCCACACCATCGATGCCGGATTTACAGGGACGCCAGTACTTGCTGCAGGATTAGACGAGCACCTACTGACACGTGTTATCACGACATATCAAAGCATCGTTTTGCGTGTCGGGGAAACGGTTCCTGCAATCTGTATCGTTCCACGGCGCGCGCTCTTTCTCTTCATAAGCAAAAGCCACTTTGTTTGTGCGTGGCGTGCCTTTCAAGAAAGCATACTTTAGTCAACTCAAGGAGGACTGCTCTTGCAAACTCGGACGTTTTGCGGGGACTGGCCTCTATGACTTGATTGGAGTAAGTGTTCTTCTTTTGATTGGTCACTCCCGGCCTTGATGTCGGTGAATAATGGAGGGCGACTTTCAAGAAAATATGATGGTATCTCGTGAGAATTCAGTGATAGATTGGGAACAGCGGTCTGGTACAGTACCCTTCAACAGATAATCCTCTCACAGACGATACGCCGCAAGAAAAGACCAAAATCGCGGGCTTTGGTGACTCCCGTTTTGACCAATGAAAAATCCCCTTGGTTAAGCAGATTGAATCTTGTGCGCCGGGGAATATGATACTTTGTATATATGAACAGCCGATTAGTTCTTGGGAGCTGGCTTTAGTGCGATGAAATGATCCGCTTCTTGAGCTTCGATGACCGGATGTGAAGTCCAGCACAGGAAGCGCGGAACTGCCACGGTGGTTTTGCCGCTCCTTTTTGCAGCATTCAATTTCCGATGAAGTATCTCTGCGGCATGAACAAGTTCTTGGTTGCTAGGAGCTGCAACGGCAACGGGATCATCGTCCCTTTCGGTGGCGCCCTCCACCGGCATGCTTTCTGTTGCCGTCCCCGCAACGTATCTCCACGATTATTTCATGACTGTAGACGTAGCGGGCGTCCTTCTCTTCGTCAGAGCTCAGTAGGTTATGCATTGCAACTGATGCCCCGAGATTCCGGAGCTCAACACATTAGTGAAACACTATCACAGTAGTGTCTTGCACTTCTGTATCTCTCTTGAATACAGACGCGCGTTGAAGTAGTGGCCACACGTGAATCCACACTACTATCAGCAGTTCACGACTGAAACTCCGGTCGCCTCGCTGCATGCTTGACCAATTCATTTCATGGCTATGAGCTGGTCCACTCTAAACCAGTTCTTTCTCTCTCATGTGCTGAAACCACAGAGTGCGTCCGGGACTGACGCCAGTATCTTGCCTTGAATGACCGGATGAATCATGTGTCTAGTGGCTGCAGCGTTGAGGTCGTGTTGGGAGATACATAAATAAATAAACGACTCAAGCGTAGAAAAGCAACAACACCATGTGTGAGAAGACACTGTCGATCAGCTGCACGACCCTGCGATCTTCACACATCACCAATTCGTTCAGGTTGGCTGCCCAGTTCTGGAATGTGACTCGTATCTTCATGAGTCGCCAAATGAGAAGTAGAGCCAAAACCCTAGTTGCTGTACTGCATATATGTGTATATATATGCCGGATACGCGAGGTTTACGAGCAAGACACACCGCCATCGGCTTATATTTCTCTGTGCCGTCCATAGTATCTGTCGGTCCAACCTTGATGTACGTCTTTCCCTGCTTACACACACGGGCATCACATAATGGCACACGAAGCGTCTCCTGTGAGACACACCGGTAGAAAAGATGTGTCTGGTCAAAGCGAACGAGCTGTGGAGTGGCTAGACCTCCATGCTCCCAAACAGGTCTAGAAGCACACACTGGACTCCTTCCAAGGCTGCAGATGCGCTTTCTCGAGTATACATATGATATTGGATTCAAGACGAGCCATAAATGCTTCCAGCAAGCCGTTAGATAATTGCAACTGCTACACGAAGGGGGCGGCAGTGTCTGTGCGCGTATTTCGTTGTATGACTGCCATTACCATGTGTGTCTTCTCCTTGATCATCTCCTCGGTGATGGTGACACCGTTGTGCTGGCCTGAGATACTCTATAGACGCAGCTCATCATCTAGCTTGTGATTGGTGGCAGCGTGCTGTAGCTTTTCGTCTCCGTTACTGTAGTGGAGCTTTGTGGATCAAAGTTCGGCAGGATGTTGGAGATTGTCGCTTGATCTGGAGCCTTCATCAGCTCAAACTTGACGCAACATCCTTCCGCAAACTGCCATGGAATACACTTGGCTTCCCGCAGGTGCTTTAGCACGAGAAGGTGCTTCTCGCCATCTTTATAGCTACCTCGGCGAAGATCTGTGTCTTCGCTCGCATCTTGCAGTGCGGGGTTGGTCTCGGTGTCGGGGGGAGTTTTGTTGGGGCTCTGGGGCCCGCACGGTCGGTCAATCTTACAAAACGATGTAAGCAGGTTCTAAACTTTGAGCTGAGTTTTGCACGAACCATCCTTCCGTTCCTCCTCTCCAACAAACGATTGGTCCATTTTCGTCCACGGCACTAATCATTTCTGGGAGGGTAGACTGTACTTCCCATCATATTCATGTCACTGTAGCACATCAGTGTAGGTGTAGGACTGCACTAGCCACTTCTTGTGTGCATGGGCTACTCCTATATTTGGTTACCATCATTCCGAACATGACAACAAAAGCTTGCCACAGACCATAAATACAGAGATGTAGCACACAACAGTGGGAATGGAGCAACACGGCAACATAGTTCTTCCACCCTCACATTTATTTCGGAACCAATCTAGTGCAAAATATCCGAAGTAGTAAAAAAGTTTAGAGGCTAGGGCTAAATGTTGAACTTTTGTCTTATCACATTAGGTGAGTGTTAATCAATTTAGGGCTTTCCCTCGGGAAACGAGAAACCATTAGTTTGTGGCCAACAACACGTATTTCCACAGGTTCTATTTGAATGCAAACATCTCGATTGGCTAAAATTCCAGTTCGTCCACACTTTTGTCCAACCGAATTGGGATCTAGATCCGTGGTTGAACTTTTAAGGCGCTTGGAGGCAGGTGGACGCTCGTCTCGCAGAAGCATACATGCGAAGAGCTAGCAGAATGGTGCTGAGCAAGAAGAGGAAATGTGAAAGCGCCGTGGTGGACGGCAACAGAAGCTGTACAGTCTGCCGCATCAACAACTCAGACGGAATGTGCATATCTGCCTGTGCTCTGTGCTCTGTGTGCATGTCCGTCTAATACATGTCTGTAGAGAAGGCCATGATGGCCTTCTTGCTTTCATCTTTTTCAATATGCGCTTCCTCTCGTCTCGAAGCACCCTGCCAAGCGGCCTGGAGGTGGACTCATTCGGGGTTGCCAAAGTCGAAGGCAGGCCTCTCAAGCTGCGATTTGAAGATCAAGGATGCCAGCACCGGTGCTGGTGCTCCTTCTTTCATCCCGAGAAGGGCCAATTCGTGGCGCAGCTTGGCAGGCGAGGCTGCCTTGTTGTCCTGTTGCTTGATGTCCTCTATTGTCTCCTACTGCGTGGCTTTCCTGTGGCTTTGTTGTGCTCTGCGCAGAGACCTCTATGAAGCTGCTGAAGTGAAAGCCAGCGACATCACACTCGTCCATTCACGTGTATCCGTCCTCCTTCGCCGCCATGGGCGAGAATGTGATCTGAGAGCTTAGCCGACACGGCGTCATGGTGGTTCAACAGAACTAGGAAGGGCTGGAGAAGGTCTACGCCTAAGAGCGGGAGGCCATGGCCAATGGCCCTTCCCCTAGGACTGGCATCCCCCGTTCCTCTGGCCATCTCCCGGTCACAGTATGGTGTTGGCTCACCGACGAGGTGAACCCGCAGCAGCGTATGTGATCGCACTGCTCTCACTGAATGGTACCGCAACGACAAGCCCAAGCCCAGCCGTCCAGCCTGCACGTTTCCGGGCTGTACAACGCCCTCGCACCGAGGTCAGCGGTGTGGACGCCATGGTAAGAAACGGTTATGCGTAGTCCCGGACTGCAGACGCATGGCGAACAGGCTGAAGAGTCGGGTCCATGAGGATTATGTTCCCCGCGCTCCTGCGCGCGAGAAGTGAAAAGGAGGAGGAGGTTGCATGAAACTGGCAAAGGTACGCGGTCACTGCCAACGGCGTTCCAAGCGAACCACGGCAACCCCAGCAACTGCACCGATGCCACTGCTCGCTCCAGCTCTCGAGAGGCGAGATCAGAAGCCACACCACTCAGTTTCTGCGAGGGCAAGGTCAAGGGTTGGCTGAGAGGTTTGGAGAGCTTTCGCTGAGAATTGCGAGCGAGGTCGAGGAGCACTCGCCACTGAGGGAGCGCGCACATGGTGTACGAGCTCGGAGCTTCCACAGTACTGGCGCCGCCACCATTCTAGCCATCTCTTGCCAAAATACTTTGGCTTCTCCGAGATGAGCCGTGCTGGAGGAAGGATGATCGAGTGGGAAGAGCACTACACGACGAAGACGCGCTCGTGCTGCGGGAGACTCAAGTGCAGCATCACCAGCGAGAAGGTCTTCTCGCGCTCGCACTGCAGCCTGACGCTGGATCGCGACGTGAGTGCCGCGCGCAGCATCTACCGGAAGAAAGAGCCGCTGCTGAGTCGGGCCCCTGGAGTCCGGGTGGCCGGAGACATCTACTCCGCGGTTGTTCGTTGCACGTGAGCTTGGTCACGCACCTCGGCCTGAAACAGAAAACGGTGTGTCTTCTAGGGCCAGGACGACACTTGGGGATCTCGTGACAACTTGGGGATCTATCGAGGTGCAACAGACACTATTGGTAGCCGAATTAGAGCCGGACCATCCTAACCAATCACGCGATACTAACAGTATCTAGTGCATCTGTGCAGCACCGCGCCAGCGATTGGCTGGAAACACTCCATGCACTCGCTTAGCGCACATCCCCACCGAATTGGGCTTCAACGCCTTCCTGGCTCCCAGCCGTGCAGTTCTTGAGATGTGAATGGGGCGGGCGCCCCTTGCAGACACGGGGCGGCGGCTTGCTTGCCCGCCCCTCATCATGGACCTCCCGGGCTCTTCCCCGCCCCGTCCCGGCCTTTCCCTCTCTTCCTAGATGCAATCGCCCCAACGTCGCAACGCTCGCCGGCGGCTGTTCATTGCGCCCGCAACGAGCAGCTCCTTGCCCCGTGCCCCGTGCCCCGTGCCCCGTGCCCGTGCATTCGGGCATTTGACGGCGCACGCGAAAGCGGACCGACACACTCCGTTCGCGCCAACAGGGGAGCAGAGATGGTTGCCGCAGCCGCCTCGACGCTCTGCGAGGACGCGGTCTCCGACCTGTACCTGGCGGACCCGGGCAACACGGACTTCCCAGCGGGGTACATCGACTGTGCCAGCATGCCTGGCTCCTGCACCACCGACGCCTGCAACTGCCGCCAGGGTGTCACCACCACGGCCTCCGACGGTTCCAGAGCGAACTTTGTGGTCTGCGTCCTGCTGGACGACGGCGAGCAGTGCACCAGCGGCATCGGCACCAACTGCAGCGCCGTGACCACTGACAGCTCCAGCTCCAGCATTGACACCAGCTCCGGCTCCGTGCTGTTGATCCCGAGCAGCAGCTCGTCCGGCTCACTGGACAGCTCGACAGCCACGGCATCAGACTCCCGCTCCAGTGCCAGCACGGACTCGACCGAGTCTGTGGTGAGCACCAGCACGGAGAGCAGTAGCTCGACCATGAGCACGCCGCTCATGATCGGTATCATCGTCGTGTGCGTCGTGTTTGTGGCGCTTGTGTCCTGGTTCGTGCGCTCCTACTGTCTTCGACGTGCCGCTGAGAAGTACAAGAGCGAGGACCACGCCTCCTACAGCGCGCAGTCTCCGACGGCCGTGGACTCGTCCCCCACGCCGTCCTCCTTCCCAGCCTTCAGCGCCGACACCCGTCGCACCCGAAGCACAAACACCAGCGCGTCGCACAACTCGGCGGAAGGCCCGCACACCCAGCGCACACTCCCTCGTGCCTCTCAGCAGTCAGTGGCAGCCCCGATGCCCATGCCAGCGCAGGACAGGCGACAGCAGCGGGCGGCTACCTACGCGGCGCAGCACGACCCGTATGTCGTGAGAGACCAGCGCAGCATCTCGCAGCAGCCGAACCGAGGCACCGTGCTGCACGACCCTCGCGAGAGCAACCACCTCACGTGGCAGCAACAGCAGCAGCAGCCAAGGACGTCCAGTCGTCCGCGGCCGTCGAGCCAGCCTCGAATCTCAAGTAACCCGAGACCGTCGTCGAGAGAGCAGTATGGCGCGGCCACCGTCGGGCCGCAGCGTGACGACGCGTCGTACTTTGCCCAGCAAGCGGCGTTCGGAGCGCCCACGAGCAGACCCATGCAGCCTGTGCGGCTGTACGACCCGCCTGTGGATCGCTCTTCTGGACGCTCCAGCGGCTCGGACGGCAGACGTCGATCCGGCCACCAGGAGCCGCCCACGGCACGCTTGTCTAACAAGACCACCAACTCGTCTGCGGCGTCCACGGCCACGACGGTGGTGGCGGACAACCGACGGAGGCCTGGGCGTCCAGGCCCGCCGGTGTACCAAGCGCCGCCGCCCTACGACGCGCATGCGACTCTGCCGCTCTACAAGGCCAGCACGGTGGGGCCGGCTGCGCCCCGCATGGACGTGTCTTTGGACTCGTCCATGGTGTCCGATTCCAGCGTGGGGACGTCGCAATTGGCCTGGTCTACGGCTTCCGGGCTCAGTGACGAGAGCAGTCTGTATCAACTCCCGCCACCGCGTGTGCCCGTAATGGGCTACATTGCCGACGACGTGAGCGAGTACAGCGAGCTGAGCTCTCTAGACAGCAACATGGCGTCCAGCGTGGACGACTCGTCCGTGGGCTGGGGCGCCGCCACGCGCCACCCGGACGACGTGAGTGAGCTGGAGAGCTCGGCGGCCTGGGGCTCGGCCACGCAGCGCACCGAGGACTTTGCCAACCGTAGCACGGCCGCCTCCAGCGCCTCCTTCTTCTCGGTGGACTCGGACTTTACTGAGGACGACGCCGACTACCGCTACGGCCAAAGGGAGCGCGAGTTTTAGACCACGTCGGCGTGGCAGCAAGCGCGACGCCTCTGCGGCTGGCACTCGAAATAGCAGCAGTAATGTAAACTTGAGGGCGCGCGCGCGCGTGTGTGCGTGCGCGCATCCCTGTCATCGTCCAAGCTGTGTCTGCATTCGCCTCGGGCCTCTGCGCTGGGATCTTTGTGGCCGCAGGTGGCGCCGCGGAACGCGCTGCGAGCGACGCCGCGATAGCTCGAGAGTTTGCGAGACCCATATGGCTCTCCAGCCTGGTCAAG
>JAADYK010000608.1:0-16632 GCA_023338225.1 Halophytophthora batemanensis
AGATTGTCCGCTTCTACACCGCCTTGTGCTGAGAGGAATAGCGACTATGCAAGAAGCTAACTACGAGAAAACCGGAGAAGCTCAGCTTCATCACTAAGTGCTGCGATGACGGCAACGCGGCAACTCGGGGCTTCTTTGGTATCACGAGCAGCTGGTAGACTAGATCCCATCTTCCCTGTGATTGGCCCATTCTGGCCTTGATGTGGGTGAGTAATCGAGGGCGAGGTGCACCAAAATGATGGCAACTCGTGGGAACTCAGTGGTAGATTGGGAACACTCGAGCGGTGCAAGACACTCGGGCGCCACCAGCTCCACGACACCAAGTCAAGACACTCAACTGCATATACTCATAAGGTTAGGTTGTCGCTGTATACGGCGGGCGCAGCGTGGGCCGGCCCAAGCTCCAGCGCTGGCTGTTGGTCCGTCGTCAACAACGAGCTTGGGTTCCTCTCGCTTTGTGCTATTTGTTCTCACTTGCTCCTCGGCTTCATCGACACCCTCAGCCACTCCCCGACCCCACTCCAGAGTCAGATCGATGGAGCAAGTCCTCCTCAATCTTCTCGCGTCTCCAAGCAGCATGCCGCTCAGAATCGGCGAACTGGTCGACAGCGATGCACTGCACCGCTGCAACGGAAGACGTTTACCCCCAGAGAGCGGACAGTAGACGTTCCTGATGCACTCGTTCTCCACCCGTAGTCCCACTCACGACGTTGTGCCCGTCGCAGCAGCTACTCGTGGCTCGATCTTTAAAGACCTCGCAAAGCAGGCATCAGCGTCTGGATACGGCACAGACGAGCAAATGTGGTCCTACAGCGCCAAAACAGAGCAATACCCGTCAGACGCCAGTATTCACACTCGACACATCCACCAAATCGACTGGAGGCTTACCAGCACGCGTGCCTCCGTCGGAAGCAGATACGGCGCCTTCTGGAATGACAGCATGCGCTGGATGAGCACGCCAATGGAGCGGATCTTCTTGAAGTTGATCAGGTCGCCTTCCACCCGATCCGGGAACTCTTGCAGCGCCAGCACATTCTGGATCATCACACCCATGTACGGGATCAGTGGCGGTGTGGCCTCCTTCGTCAACTTGTTCAATGGCCGCGCGCCGTTCTCCGTGAGCAGCGTCAACTCGTGCCAGAGGTCGCGAGCCTGCGGGGGTAGCCGGCCCCATGTCTTCTTTAGTCGGAACATGGACGAGTCGTTCGCGGCGTTCATGACGGCCATGAACCCATCCAAGTTCTGCAATGGCGATAACAAGACCCCAGCGACGCGGATAAAGTATGCGAGGATCTCTGCGCGCTGATCCACGTCGTCTCGGGCGAGGACTTGGCCCACCACCCAGATGGAGATGTGGTTGTGGAGCAACCGCAGTCGTTGGTAGCCCGGCGTTTTCTCCGCGCTGCGCTTCGACGCCAGTACCTCCGACACTATAATCAAAGCAAAGGAAGTGTTAGTGCTAATCACTCGACTATGCCTTATATCCCAGAGTGTACGTCACCGCAGCATCGTAAACCCACCCTTGATCTTGCTGAAGATATAGTGCTGCAGAAGCGTGATCTGCTGAGCGACGATGCTCGGGTCCAAGTCCAGAATCCTGCAGCAACACCAAGCCAGCCATACAGATCGTTAGAGGCGCTCCCGAACAAGCACCAACACGAATGACGACACAAAGATGCAGTGCGTACCATAGCCGTGCCATCCGCTGGTCCCCCGGGTATGGCCGTCCCACGTTCACACCTCGAGGTTGCCAAGGCGTGATTGTAGTCGACCGTCCTTCCGACGGAGTGTCCTCCAACGTCTCCTCCGACTTCACAACGAACGAGTTCGTGGTCTCGCCTGCCTTCCACACGCCAGCAATGGACAAGCGACGTCGCATCGTCGCCGAAATGATCTCCATTCCTGTAGCCGTACCGAACAAGTCGTCGTCCAGAAACTTTAGCGCCGGGTTGGCCTGCTTGGCTGTGCAGATGAAGCGCTTCAGTGACGTGTAGTCGCCCTCACAGAACGACAGCACTTGGAAATCTTGCACGCTGTTGGAACGGCAGGCGTCAGCGAAGGCTGGAAGCAACGACCGTTCCAGCCATTGCGCGCATTGAGGATCTTCCCCAGCCAGCTCATCGTGAAGTGGCACGATCGCCGAGTAAAACTCTACGATGTAGTTGCTCACGTCCATGTCACACTCCACGTTGTGCTTCAACATCTCCACGAGTTTGTCCAGCGCGCTCAGCACCATGCGCCGCACGTAGAACCCCGCGTCGGTCCCAGCGGGAGACCGTTTCATCAGATCTCGCAAGAAGTCGACCATGCCGCGGTAGTTCCTGTTCGAGGCGTACCCACAGTACCAGACCAGCGCAATCAACTCGTCCCGACGATAATTCTCGTAGCGCAGCAACAGGTCGGCGATGGCATCGAAAGTGCCGGCAATGATCTCCTCCACGCCATCATTGTCTTCTGTCACGAGGTCCTTGATGCTCAGTGACTTGCCCGAGAGGTCCTTGCGTTCCGTGAGCGACATGGGGATATCTGCTTGCTCCACCTCGTCTTCGTCGTCCTCATCCCCTGAATCGTCGTCGTCTACCACGTCGCTATAGTCGCGAGCCCGAGCCGAGTTGCTATCGTTGGACGGGACGTCGCACAAGCTTTCCTCTTCCGAGAGTCGACTGGCCTCAGCCATGGCCACTGCTGATTGGCCATACAAATCCCGGGTCTCTCCATTCGCATCGTCGCCCATCTTGGCCAACAAACAAGCGAAGAGCTCGTCGCAGCCATGCATCGCCGCGTAATGCAGCGGGAGGCGGTAGAGTTCACACACGGCCAACAAATTGGCACCACTCTGCAGCAGGTAGTTGATCGTCGAGATGACCGATGAGTTGTCCACATGCAGACTACTGCGAAGATCGATGGTCTTGTGGTGGCGGTTGCGCCCGTTCTGCTCGTCGTTCCCCACGACACTAGGCGACACGGCAGCAATCTTCTCCACTGGAGCCATACCGTGACCTCTGGCAACCGCGATCATCAGCGGCGTCAGCCCTTCACTCGTACGCACATCCACCGGACACCCTCGCTCCACCAGTAATTGACACACGCGTCGACTGGCGATAGCTGCTCCGAAGTGCAGCGGTGTCTCGCCATTCAGCGTCCGAGTGTCCACCTGCGCTCCATAGTCCAGCAAACCTTCTACCACGTTAGCGTGGCCATCCTTCGCCGCGAACGCGAGCGCGCTCATTCCGCGCTGCCAGTTGCGTGCGTTCAAGTCCCGGTTCCCATCCGCTTCAATCAGAGTGTCGATGGCGCTGAGATACCCCTTCTCCGCCAGCAGCATCAGCGGTGTGTTGCCGTAGATGTCCACCGTGTCCAGCGGCGCTCCATGAGCCAGCAGCTTCTTGATGACTAGCACAGCCTTCTCCGGTGGAGTCAAAACCACGCCAGAGGTGGTAGTGGCTGTTGCCTTGGTCATGTTGGCCGCTGCAGAGCTCGTGAACGCCACAGAGGGCTGCGAGCACGGAGAACCCACCATGTGCAGTGCGCTGCGGCCGTATTCGCCGATGGTTTTCACCTTGGCGCCGTGCTGCAGCATATACGAGACCACGTTGAAGTGAAGCGAGCTGACCGCGACGTGAAGCGGCGTGTTACCGCCGCATTCATGCGCCACGTAGTTCACGTCGGCACCGTTTGCCAGGAGCATCTGAACACTGGACACGTCGCCGCGCTGGCAAGCGTGGATGAGCGCCACGTTCCAGAGCGCCTTGTTGGCCGTGAGGATCTTGAAGTAGCTGCTCCCAGGAATGAACGCCAGGCGATGCGGCGACGTGGACTCCAGCAGCATCGTCATGATATCCTGAAACGGCCAGAGCACCACGTTCTGACCGTTCACCGTCACAAGAACATACCCACGCGTGATGGTGGACCCCACCGAGTTGTAGCCATGTGGAGAGATCGCCTGCACGACGGCACCGTAGCGATACGTCGGCTCCACCTCGAACTCCAGCACCCGGCGCCAATCGCCGTCGATCGAGAGCGTGATCTGGTCCTTGAAAATGTCTTCCAGTACCGCCGGGATGCTCACGTTGCTGATAAAGTCCACGGCGTGAGTCAGAATGCGTAGCGAGTTCTCGTCGTCCGGGGATCGACCAACGGTCCAGGATCCGTTGAGCTCCGTCAACAGCGTCTTGAGCGAGATGAGATTCTCCAGTCCGCTGTTCGAGAGCACGTACGTGAAGATCGGGATGATGTCGTCCGTCTCGAGCGGCTCCAGCTCGATCAGTGTGTCGTGCTCCTCCGCGAACGTGGCTTGGATCTGTTTGACAGTGGCCGTGAGCACGTCGTACTTGGCCGCCGGCAGTGCCACCTTGGCGATCTCCGCCAGGATACGGGATGCCCGCCGCCACTCCTTCCACGAGATCTGGTCCAGCGGGATGTTAAAGTACACCTGGTCCTTGCCTTGCAGCCAGCGCACCTTGCGGTTGATGGACGACTCGTCTTCGTGGTACATGCGTCGAAGTACCAGATTGATCTTGTTCTGCAATGGAACAAACAGCACCTCCTCCACGTGTCGTGACACCGCCGAGCGCAGGATATCCATCGAAATGGGCAGCATCCGGCGCTTCTCGGGTTTTCTAACGCCTGAACCACCGTTCGCCACGCCGTTGCCACTGCTGTCTCCATTAGAACCGTCCGCGTCGTTCAGCGCCGCTAGAATACGATCTCCGTGGTCGTGCACGATGGACTCCGTGAGCGTGGCGTGGAACTCGCGGAACAGCTGCAACGCGTTGGGGTCACGGTGGTTCCAGTTGTTCACAAAGGCCTTGAACTTAACAGCTTCGGGCGACTTGCTCGTATGCAGCAGACGTCGCAGTTCCGCCACGATCCGGATGCTACGGGCGTCAATAGTAGTGGTCCGAATGCCATCACCGCTGTCCGACTGCAACAAACTTCTGGCTGCTGCCGTCCCCAGAGCGGATGACGACGGCGCGTTAGCGCCTCGCGATAAGCTCTGCAGCAAACACACCCACGCAGTGGCGTCATCGTCGTTCGAACCCGAGCAAATGAAGGAGAAGTCTGGCCCCATCACTTCAAAGCAGAAGGCCCGCTTGATCTCTCCTGGCTCCAGGAAGCGCACTAGCACCTTGCCGTCCTGCAGATGCACCTCACCGCGCAGTCGGCCAAAGTTGCTGCCCTTAAAGTACTGCAGCGTGGCCGAGAACTCGCCCGTGACCGTGTTGGTGCGCTTCACCAGCAAAAAGTACCGCCGCTTCCATGTTTTCCTGTCAGTTGGCACGTCAAAACGGCACCGTTAGCGTCATTTTCAGCCACGTGTCTCCAGAGATCCCACCACAAACGTACATGACGTTGGCTTGCTTGAAGAGCCAACCGGAGCGAACCATCTCGCGCTCGATCCGCGACGAAGAACCTCGACGAGAGCCCAGCGAATTGCTGCTCGAGTAGCTCGTGGACAGCTCCGTGGACCGCGTGGACATGCGTAGCAGCGTCTCCTGGTCCGGCACACGCACACTGCGACTGCCAGACACGCCACGACGCGAGGACGGTCTCCAGGAGAAGGTCCGGCCCATGTGGTGACTGGATCTCGCCGCGTCTTCCTGGCTCTGAAGGACCGGCACAAACTCGTCGTCGTCTTGTTCGTAGCCGCCTACCATGACGCGCGCAACGGTGCTGTCTTCTTCATCGTCGTCGCTTCCCACATTCACATCTACCAAGTCGCTACCACTCAAACGCGAGCCGTTGCTGTCTCGCACGGCTTCCAACACTGGGATATCGTCTTCACGTCGACGCACAACTGGCCGTCGTGTGGATGCCGTAGCTCCACGGCCATCCCTGGCACGCCCACGCGCTGATACTGTGGCCTGAGAACGCAAAGGAGGTAGAGGGGGTGGTGAGCGAGCGATGGTGGACTGGAGAGGCACGGGAGACAGCACCTCGTCCATGAGAAAGGTGCTGAAGCTCAGGGTGCCACCCCTCCCACTGCCGTCGTAGCTGCTGTCCGTGTCGTCGGTGGAAGGAGACGCCGACGTGGTAGCCGAGCCGCTGCCGTGGCGCTCCATGGCGCGCTTTTCTCGCCGGATGCTGGCGCACGCGTCGCTGTTTTCCATGGACGAGTGCGAGGTGTCAGCCCAACTTCTGGCCGTTGGGCGGGGCGCGCGGTTCTCGGGCTCTACGCACTCCCCGAGACTGCGGAGACCGCGAGACGCGAGCGTACACACACAAGCAGGTGCGCCGGCAAGAGGTTGTACGTCGTCTGCGGCTTGGTGGCGCAGCACGCAGCACGCAGCACGCAGAGCAGCAGCACGCAAGACCCGGGCGCAGAGTAAGCTTCCTTCGCTTCTTCCGTCGCTTGCCTGCGCGCAAATGCAAAGCCCTCGAGGAGGCCCAGCAGGGGGAGACGGTGGCGCGAAGGTGGCGCGAAGGTGGCGCGAACGGGACGCGAAGGTGGCTCGTGCCACATTGCCCAGAAAACAGACTGGGAGATAGTCAGCAGAGTCAGTGCGACAGCGAATGCTCTTGCCACTGCTCTTCATGCCTCTCACTGCTCTACATGTACATTTCTACTGCACCAATGCCCCGCAATGGTCTCCGCCTCCTCTGCAGCCATACACTTGGCGTGGCCGGAGAGATGCACGTCGACGTGGCGGCTCAGACAGGCCACCACGCCGAGCTGCACAGTCCGCTTTAGCGTGGCAGTTCGTGTGGCCTTGTACACGTGCATGGATTTAACAGCTCCTCTCCTCGCAGGGAAAGGCCCATGTTGGCTTGTGTGGCCTGGCACTCGGGCTGCCCGGCCGTCGACTCGACGCGTCAGCTCCCGGCGCGGTGGCCAGAGTCCGGCGCGACGGGCGCCATGTCGTCCCACGGGCGTCAGCGGCAGGTCTTGGAGCTTGTGAGGCTCGAGTCGCCGGTCGTAGCGAACTCAGCGAGTGGAGACGTTCTGACGCGCGGATTCTGCCTTGGGCCCGGCAGCAACATGGAGGGGAGTATGGGGGCGGACGTGTACTGCGAGACTCTGCAGGAAGCCTTCGTCAGCTGCGGTGAAGCGCTGCGCAATGCTGTTGGCCTTCGGTATCTTGCTGTGCTTCAGGAGGACTGGCACTGGACACGCATGTGGTCCTTTAGCATAATACCACAGAACTCTCTCTGGAGAACAACGTATTGCAGTTTCATCAGTAAACGCAGAAGAAAAATGCAAGAAATGCACAGATCCCTCCGTGCTCGCCTCGATATATCCCTAATTAGAGGTCTACCATGGAGCTGGGGACACGTCTCCGAGATGGCTACACTCGTCAGACAGTGGATAGGCAAGCAGACTGCAACCGGCAAAACAGCTTGTCGACGGGCTTTGTGGCGCGGTGCGCTTCGTTCGAGGCTGCCCACAGCGACAGCAGGCACTCCCACACTTGCCACCGCTCGTTAATGGGCTGCACGTGGTCTTCGGGCCGCATCTGGCCCACCAGAGAGCCCCAAGGAACACGTCTCCGTGTGCCCCAACGGAGGCGCCCAGCCGCAGTAGAGTAACAAGATCCAGCGTCCCTAGCTGCTCAGCTCGAGCCCGCTGTTCGGACCTCCCGGCGCCTGCATGCTGACCCTTCATCTTCAAATTTGCTCTCCTCAGCTCAATTGTCCACCCACCAGCCTCGCAACGATGGTCAAGCTATTCGCACTCGCCGCGGCCGCTACTTCTGTCGCCTCAAGTTCTGCCATGGCCACGGACACGTCGTGTGCGCTCGTGGACTTCACGGCAGAAGACTCGGAGTTCTTTCTGCTCAACAACGCCGTGGACATCGTGACGCAGTCGAGTCTGCTGGACACGCTGCTGCAGGACTACGAGCCGCTGGTGCTGCAGGACGTGGCACTGGGCGACTTCTCCTACTCGCTACTGGGCCAGGACCTCACCTTCACGCCCATGCTGGATTTCCTCAACGTCACGGGGCTTCAACTCGTCACACCTCAGCACATCAACGCCTCGGCGTCCAACGCGGTGGACCTCGGCGCCTATTCTAGCGGCAAGCTGACCGTGGATGCCACGCTGAGCATGACACTGGAGGAACTGGACGCCACCATCTCTGCGGATGTCTCGCTAGCCATGGAGCAGCCGACACTGGCTTTCAACGTTCAGGCCGACATGCTCAACTGCGCCGCAGGTGCCTCCGACTGCACGAACCTGACGGTCACAAGTATCGAGGTAGCGGGTGTGGACGGCGCGTACAGCAGTATCCTGGACTCGCTACTGCTGCGTCTCCAGGACGCGAGTGTGGAGACACTGGGGCTGGACTTTGCGTCGCTCTCGAAGTTCGACGTCAGCATCGACGGCTCGGGCCCCATCATTTCGGCGATTACGAACGCGATTGCAGACTTCTCGGCTGACGAGATCAACGAGAAGGGCTCTGCCTACGACAGCTTCACGTCCGCAGTGGACGACCAACTGCTCTCCGTGCTCAACGACCTGCTAGACTCAAAGTTCAAGCCAAGCTTTGGCGCCACATGCATTGAGCAGTAAGTGGGACAACCCTCTAGAACGTTAGTTGAGCAACACTTCCCCACGTTTATTCGTCCTGCAAGTCGCTATAAAGTACTTGAAGCCCTCAACAAATCACGAGGACGTGTCGACCTAGGCTCCGTGGCTAGGAGGATTGAGCGCTGCACCCCCAGTCAATAAACAGACACCGAGCAGGAGGACGGGAGTTTCTCTCTCAACAGCAGCAAAATTAGACTCGCTTGGGGCGCCGCAGGTGTACCACACAAGTGCTTCAACCACCGCGTCAAATTATTTAGAGAGCAGGACAGCGCTCGCTGCACGTCCGCTTGGCGACCCCCAGTGCACGTCACGCAACACACCGCTATTGCCCTGTTGGCTCGAGTCGTGCGCGTAGGCTCCGAAAGGCGCGACGCCATCGAGTAGGTAAGTCGGCCGCTGTCGGCCAAGCGGTGGACTGTCGACCCTTCCTTCGCCACGAGGTGGAGCCAAAGGTGGCGCTTTTGTGCGAAGGAAAGCGCTTCCCGTTTGTATTTGGGGCAGTCACTGGTCGTCGCCGCCATGAGTGTGATTGAGACAGACACTGCGGACGTCCAGGTGAGCGCCTCGGGCGCCACGAGCCATGTGAACGGCTACAAGATCATGCAGCTCCTGGGCGAGGGCTCCTTCTCCAAGGTCTACCAATGCCAGGACAGCGACGGCAAAGAGTTTGTGAGTCCTGGTTGCTCGCTCTTGTCCTGCTGTATTTACCCCCTTTTCCGAGTACTCACTCACACTTGAGATCATTGCGCGTGTATTGGCAGGCGCTCAAGATCCTGAACAAGTCCTTCCTGAAGCGTAAGCGCGAGTACAAGCGCGTGGACGGCAAGATGGTGCTTTCCAACGCCTTCCAGAAGGTCCAGCGCGAGGTGGCCATCATGAAGAAGCTGTCGCACCCCAACCTCGTCAAGCTGCACGAAGTGATCGACAGTCCGGCGGACGATAAGCTCTTCCTGGTGCTTGAACTCATCCGCGGCGGCCAGATCATGACGTGGGACGACAAGAACTTCCGCTACAAGGTGCGCGACACGTCCACGGGCGTACTGGACAAGGCCGCCGTGCGCGAGTGTCTACGCGATGTCGTGGCTGCACTCGACTATCGTACGTCCTACCTTTGTCGCGATACCATCCACTCGAAGGAGTGCACCAAGGTACTGATACTGATCGAATGTATGTCACTTTTGGCTGACGGACATCCGAACAGTGCACCGTAACCACATCTGTCACCGCGACATCAAGCCAGAGAACATTCTCCTCTCAGCTACGGGCTACAAACTGGCAGACTTTGGCGTCGCGCACATGCGCGAGGAAGATTCGACAACCATCGAGGCTACCTCGTCCTCCGGAGTCGCATCAAGCGTGAGACTGCGTAGTACCGAAGGTACGTACCATTTTCTGGCGCCAGAATGCACGACCGGGGACGATTTCGACCCGTATCAAGTGGACGTCTGGGCGGTCGGCGTGACCATGTTCGTATTACTGGTTGGCACGTTACCTTTCGGGACGAACGTGGAGTCACTGAGCGGCGTCATGGACTCCATTCGCGACGATCCACTCGTGCTTCCCGACCATCTCGACCCAGAATGCGCCGAATTGATCACTCAGCTCATGGAGAAGAACCCGCGTTGGCGTATTACGCTGTCACAGCTCAAGAAGCACCCGTGGCTCGTGGGTTATCCTGGCTCAGACATCGCCGACGCCGTGGCGGCTGCTCAAGCTCAGCGGTCGACCCCCATTGGGGGACTGGAGGTGCAAGTCACACAACAGGAGATCGAAGCCGCCTTCACGCCTATCAACAACTTTATCCTCATGACCAAACTCAAGGTGAAAATGTCTTCGCGACTCTCTCGCGCTCGAAAGGCGTTGGCTGCCTCCGACGAACCGCGAGTCGAGAAGGTGCCAGTGACACAGCACGTCTCCGTGTCGCCCACACGGTCCGGTCTAAGCTCTGGCGGTGACGGGAATGGGAAAGAGGAGGAGGATCCAAAGGCTTGCGAAATGGCTCCAAGCGAGCTGTCGTCCCCGTCGCGGCCCCAGAAGCTGCAGAAGCGGCCAAGTCGCATAATGGAGAGCTTCAGCGAGACGATTGAGACCCTCAACACGACACTCACGCGACGCAAGAGCCAAATGGGGGCCGCGGCCACCACCAGCGCCTTCTTGTCACCTGAGGCTGGGAAGTCCAGGATCTCCAGCTCTACAGCGCTCTTGACAGATGATGAAGTGGCAGAGACGGCTGGAGAAGCGAACAAACCTGCAGCAGCTAGCAGGTCGAGGATGCTGCCACGACGGCTCTCGAGGCGCGACACGGCCTCGAACGGGGCGCTGGCCCCAGCAGCAGTAGCAGCAGTACCGCTCGCTTCCTCCCCTGAAACTGCAGAGGATGGCCACGACGACGAAGACACGACAGTCAAAATGACCAAAAGAGAGCCGTCGCCAAGCAAAAGCGATGTCGGTCTCACTGGCTCGACACCTAGCTCTCCCGTGGGAACTACAAGTGGATCATCGCCTTTGAAGCCCAAGTTGACGGTCTCTCCGACCCGGGAAATGCAGTTGCAACCCCTCCGCACTTCGAAGCTCCCCGCCCTAGAGCTGGACGCCTTGACTCCTGTGACGTCCCCCAGAGTGACAGCTGATGAAGCTTATCAGGAACCGCTCGACAGCCCGAGATCGAAGACCGCTCTGGCCAGTGCTGGCTCGCCTAAGAGTTCTGTGCGTGTACGCAACCTGAGTGCGATCAAGGCGTCATCTAGCATCCCGGGCTTTGTAGTTCGAGACGACGAAGTGGCTCTGCCTACCAATGGAGCGGACTCTGTCGGCACAGCGCCGATCAGCAGCGCCGACGCCCTGCAACCGGGGAACAAAACGCAAATGTCGCCTCTGAGGCTGACTGAGAGTATTGCGGAAGAGGGAGCGACGGTGGTGACATCTCCGAGGAGTGGTCAGTCTCCACGTCGCTCCAGCTCGCCATACAAACCCATCAGAGATCTCGACAGGCAGCGGCCGCCTCCGTCATCTCCTCGACCCGTGACGCCGCGGAACCTGTCGCTGGACTCGGCGAGGGAGGAACACGGCTCTCTTGCGGCTTTTGTACGTTCATCGTCACTTGCCAAGGCATTGGACCAGTGCTTCACGCCCGAGCAGAAGACTGCTATGCGCAAATTTAAGGCGGACGAGATGGCGGACGAGAAGGCGGCGAGCGCAGCTGCAGAGGACACCAAGGCGACGGTGGTAGCTCCACTGACCGCCAGCGCGTCTCCCACCAAGCGGAACGTCGTGCACGTGCCGCCTATTGGACAAACTGGTGCCAAAGTCGAGAGTCAAGCGCCTGCGCCACGGGAGGAGAAGAAACCGAGCCGGGTGCTGGCGGCATTTGACCGGGCTGTCAGTCAGACACCCAAGTCTCCAGCGATCGCTGAGAGTCCTAGCACAGACGTCGCGTCGTCTTCTCCCGGTAAGAGTCCGATGCAAAGCATGGAGCAGGCCGCGTCCCGCCGCCGCTCCATCCTGGAAGCACAGGATTCGCTGCGCGTGCTCATGCGCCGCAAGAGCTCTGTAAAGCTCATCATGACGGACGCCAGAGCCACCTACGCGCCGTCGGGCGACCAGGCTGCGGCTCCAAAGCCCAAGACCGGCGTGTGCGCCGTCATGTAGCCATCACGCGGGCCCTGCCTCCTTCCTTTGGACCTGGCCGCTCGCTCCAACACGACGGCAAGATGGCTACACTTTCTCCAGGCAGCCTTTCTCATCCAATGGGATAGGTAAAGAGGCTTCGAGCACGGACATAAGTTCGTAGCGTCCACCAATGAGAAGGAAGAAACGTCTGCATTGGATACCGGTCCACAGCTTGCAGCAACCAGGAGAAGCCGCGAGAAAACTTCGCGTGGCCCTCTCATGGCCACCCCGGCTAGAAGGGCCCTGGCGATGCGGTGCCGCCGCCGTTGGCAGCGGCCGTATGTCCCGCAAAACGAAGTCAATTGGATGCGACATTAGGGCGGGCGGGCGCCGGCATGGGGAACCCTACAAACCCGCCAACATGTGCATGACATGCCAATTCAGGCGGGAACATCCCGCATCGCGTAACAATCCGACACGAGCCCCTTTAGTCGCATCAAACCGCTTACCGTCATCCTTTCACCTTTCAGCTGCTGGAGGCTTTCAGCTGGAGGCTTTGCGTTTTTGGCGTCACTCTCGAATCTGCCAGGTGAAGCTCAACCGGGTTAACTAAGCAGTCCCTTCCAGCGTAGCAGCGAGGCCCACCGCCGCTGGTTGCCCCCGCAGCATGACCACCTCGTCGCCGCCAGCGCTGCCGCCTATTGCCACGGGCTTTGTGCGTAAGCTGTACCGCATCCTGGACCAGGAGAGCGCAGCCATCATTTCCTGGGACCTGTCTGGAGCCTCCTTCTCGGTGCGCGACGGCGACGCGCTGGAGACGCAGGTGCTGCCGCGGTATTTCCGCGGCCGGCTTAGCGCCTTCCGCCAGCAGCTGCGTGAACACGGCTTCACGCTGGCCCTCGACGCGGGCCAAGAGTGCTACAGCCACGCATTCTTCCGCCGCGGCTGTCCGGAGGAGCTGCACCGCATCACACACTCGCCGCTACCGCGTCGTCGACCGTCACGTAGCAAGAAGAAGCGACCTGCATTGGAGCTAGAGCTTGCGGGTGGCACCAAGAGCCCCAAGAAGGTGGCAGACGGCCGTGGAGTACACCGCGTGAGTCCCTATCCGGCGGCGGCACATGAACAGCCCACACAGTCGGCGTCGGCGCCGACGTCGGGACAGGATAAGCCCCAGCCCATACTACAGCACGCCAAGGTTGACCCGGCGGCGCTGGCCACCAACCCGCTGTTCGCACCGGACACAGACAATGTACTGGGAAGTCTTATGCAGGAACTAACAGCGCAGACACCGTCGACGTGGTCTACAGGCTGCAACGCCGCGCTGTCCGCGTCGACAACGGGCTCTCTGCTGCCCAAGCACAAGGACACGCCGCTGTCCGACGATCTGATGGACACACTGCTTACGATGCTGAGCAACTCGCTGTCCACAGATTGCGAGGCTGCTGCTGCTCGTGCTGGCTCGGGTGCCACAACCGCTCCGACCGCGACTGTGAGCGCTGCCAGCGCCAACAGCAGCAGTAGTACCGGGTCCAGCAACATCTTCGCACCGCTGGAAGGCCGCCCAGCTGTGGTATTGCCTCCACTGCCGCCCGGCATTGTGGAAACCCAGCAGTTCTCGGAAGACACACTGAACTGCCTCATGCGCTGGGCGTCCGCGAGCGACACGTGCACCTAAGTGAAAGCGAGGTCGCCGCCACCAGACGAACCCAAAGACCCGTCGTGAAGTCCGATTCATCTAACTCAAGAGCTTGCACCAAGTGTGTCCAGAGCCCCATGAGTGTGAAGCTGCCGACGCCATTTGCTAGCTGCAACAAGCATGTGAATATCTACACCTTCGAGGGAGCGACGGGCTCCAGACGCCGTTGTTCCCTCTGCATGATGCATTCCCTGCGTGACAAGACTGGACGCGCCGCCACGAACACGAGACAAAGACCAGCTAGTAGCTGAGAGCGTGGGCCACCTGGAAGTCGGTAGTCCGAGCCGCAGTAGACGCGAGCCGTGTGCAGTCGAGTGCTAACTATATAATAAGCTTACCGAGTGGAAGGGAGAAGGAGAAGCATGCGGGGCATCTTGCACGTCGAGCTGCCAGCTCAACGGCGATAAAACCCGGATAAGCCAGCCTAGCGCTCAAGATTCTGATTCGCTGAAAAGAGCGTCTCACTCCAATATCGTCCAGTAGGTGCGCCTCCTCGCATATCAGCCGTCCCCGAGTCGGAGGAGTCATCTTCCTGAGAAGCCCATACTGGAAGCAAGAGAAACACGCGGTGACCAGGAAGACGACGAGCGAGCATGGCGGTGGGCATCCCCACGGGCTTCGTGCGCAAGCTGTACCGCATCCTGGACCACGAGAGCGCCGCCATCATCGGCTGGGACCCCGACGGCACCTCCTTCTCCATCCACGATAGCGCGCAGCTCAACGCGCAGGTGCTGCCACGCTATTTCCGCGGCCGCCTCTGCGCCTTCCGCCAGCAGCTCGTGGACCACGGCTTCCGCCAGGCCGAGTGCGAGGAGCACGAGACGCGCGAGGTGTACGCGCACCCAGACTTCCTTCGTGGCTGTCCTGGCCGCCTCAGCAACATTGAACGCCGGCCGCAGCCCAAGAAGAAGCCCGCGGCGTCCAACACGAACACCAACACGAATACCACTGCCAGCAATGGCTTGCTGCCCGTGCGGCTCTCGCTCTCGGCGCAGCAGTCGCGACCCACGTCGCTCACTGTGACGCTGCACGCCACGCCAGGCAAGCGCAGAAGCGGTGCAGACTTGTCCGCGGCGCCGACCGCCAAGCGTCAGCGCGTCCAACAACAACCAGCTCCAGTTCCAGCTCTGGCTCCTCCTACTAGCAGCAACCCGCTGTTCTCCAACGAGCCAGACACGGGTTCGCTATCGCTGGCTAGACTAGTGGAAGGCAGTGGACTGCTACCGCGCAGCACAGACATCCCGGACCCCATCGACTACCTCGGCAAGGCTGCCAACGGCCAGACGCAGCAGAGCCGACTGGCGGCTCCAGCCATGTTCTCAGACGATATGGTCAAGTCGGCACTCTTCTTTCTCGTCTCAACGTCAACCACTGGGCAGGAAACCGCTACAGCAGCTACAGCTACAGCTATACCACCAACCACCGCGCCAACGCCAGTGCCAGTGCCAGCGCCAGCGCCAGCCACTCTGACCCAGTCGACGGCGTCGACGTCAGGCTTCCTGGCAGCTCTGCTAGCCTCATCCACCACTGGTAACGCACCAACAAGCACAAATGGCAGTGGCAACGGCAGTGCCACGGAAAACAACCCGCTGTTCAGCGACCAGTCCGCGGACGGTGAGGACTCGCAGGAAGACAGCATCTGGAACCTCCTGGTGGCTTCGTCCGTGGACAGGGTGCGTGGCGCTATCAACGACGTGACCAGTCCACAAGAGAAGCTCCAGCTCATTCTAGCAGAGCGGGAGAAGCTGGAGGAGCAGCGCAAGAAGGTGGGCGCGCCTGTTGGTCCCGTCGGCCTGACGCTCTCCACTCTGGGTTCGATTATCAGCCAGCCCAATCAACAGCCACAGCCACAGCCACAGCTCCAGTCAAAGTCTCAGTCTCCACCGCAGATCCAGTCGAACCCCCTCTTTGCCACGGGTAGCAGCGCCGCAGCCAACCAAGCGGCCGAAGACGATCTCTGGCGGCTGCTCATGTCGTCCTCCATCGACTCGTTCCGACGTGCGGCGGACCTGGGCATGTAAATGTAACGCCGTCAGGGCCCGGCACACCAGTCAGACATTGAACGAGAGGCTCGGGACACTTCTCTATTTAAACCAGCAGCGGCGGTCTTCATCCCGCGGTGCTCGCCTCGCCCTCCACCGTCTAGTTTTGTCTAGCACTCTTGCGCTCCCGACTGAAGAATGCACGAACTGCTCGCTGTTTGCTTTAGTGTGGCTGTAGCTGCGATTGATGTAGATGGTATCAGTCTGACGCTATCGTGATCTGGTGTCTGCATCTGGAGTTGTGTATTATGAGTTTCAACTGGTTCACACCCAACGTCTTCCCTCTACGCTTTCAAACAGGCAAAGCACTGGCTTGTGCACCACCTCATGCCAACTCTTTGGTGCGGCTATTGAAACTTCTCCACACCCGAAACTATGCTCGCGTCTTCTGCACCCTGCGCAGCGTCCCCAAAAGCTCACTCGCTCGCGGTCGCTCACGTGGTTGCGCGGACAAGCATTTTTCTCCGAGAGCGCGGATTTCCGGTGGGCAATCGTCGCTGAACCGAGGCCGCAGTTGACCCATGGACACAGCACGGAGGATGGCCACGTCCGTCAGCTTGCCGCCGTTCGCGCCGCGTTCCCTCTCGTACGGGAGCTCGTGCGTGTCCAGCTCCGACAACAGCGCGCCGAAGCTGAACATGTCCGCCGTCTCGTCGTAGTCCTTGCTGCTCAGCACCTCCGGTGCCATCCACCGACCCGTGCCCACATCCATCGTCATCGTGGCATGCTCCGACCGCACGCGGGACTCGCCAAAG
>JAADYK010000609.1:0-16627 GCA_023338225.1 Halophytophthora batemanensis
GTATGGTGCCGCCAGCACACCAAACCCAGATCTCTATTTTACTCGTCCGTGTGGCGCACGGGCCTGACCGGCAGACACGCTGACGTTGGCAAGGATGCAAAATTAGCCGCCGCCGTGGTATTGTTGCCATAGAAAACCACTAACACACTGCAGTGAGCTCTACAGTGCGCGAGAAGCCTCCATCGCGTGCACAGCCTCCTCTTGGAGCAAGACTCGCGAGACGAAGACGACCATAACGGATCCACGCGCCTCGCCTCCGCCGTGCCCTTGCGGCCAGTCGTGGTCTGACCCACGTGTGCCTCACTTCTGCCAGCTCATCAACAGCGAGTCAGTGGCTCAAGATCCCGGTTCCAATTGTCGGAGCACTAAGGCGTCAAAGCGCGTAGTGGGCCTGAGCCACATCAAGGCTGCAGCAATTCGCGGCGGTAGACCATTACCTGAGGAAAGTGGAATGGCAGAGCGATGCGGCTTGCCCAGCATCGCCGCAGCCAAGCCTCCTGCTGAGCTCTCTCCGGAGACAGCGTCGATGGTGACTCCAGAAAGCACTACTGTTGCTGCAGTGACACCAGACACACCGCGAGGCGCCACGTCCGAGAGCATCCAGGTTTTCATCCGTATTCGTCCGCTGATTGAGCGCGAGACAGCGCAAGAGCTCACAGCTGAGACGCACTCCATTTGTGCCACCGACCACCAGGTCTGTCTGCTCGCATAGTACTCTGTTTGGTGTCGTGAACCTCCTTCCTCCAAGGTTTGCACCGATCCTAACTCGTGCACGAGTCTTTTGCACCCCACAGACCATTGAAGTCCGGACGGCTGAGTCGACTATAAAATGCTGCTACGATGCTGTCTTCGACCACAGCTTCTCACAGGAGCAGGTCTACAACCGCGTGCGGGAATGCACGCAGTCCTTCCTGCAAGGCTTCAACTCGACGCTCTTCGCCTATGGACAGACAGGTAGTGGTAAGTCTTTCACCATGTTCGGCGCTGAGACAGACCTCTCGCGCTACCGACCCGGACTGCAGAACAGCCTCGCAGGTATTATCCCGCGCGCCATCAAGGATATCTTCGCCGCCACGGTGCAGATGGAGGCAGAGGCGCAGGCCACCGTCTTTTGCTCTTTCGTGCAGATCTACAACGAGCAGATCTTCGACCTACTGCGTGACACCCACATGTCCTCTCCGCTCGAGATCCACGAAGATCGCCAGCACGGCATCTTCGTGGAGGGTTTATCTGAGTACGCTGTGCGTGGCGTAGGCGACTGTCTGCAGCTGCTACAGTGCGGCGAGCAGCACCGCGCCGTGCGCTCCACGCACATGAACCAGGTGAGTAGTCGCAGCCACAGCGTCTTCCAGTTGCTGCTCGAGCAGCGCCGCAAGGACGGCACAGTGCTCAAGTCCAAGTTCAACCTCGTTGATCTCGCCGGCTCGGAGAAGTGGAGCAGAAGTGCTGAGATGCAGGACCATCACATATCCGAGATGACCAACATCAACCTGAGTCTGCACACACTTGGGAGATGCATTGCGTCACTTTCAAGCAAGAGTGCCACGGCCGCCACACACGTGCCATACCGCGACTCGAAGCTCACCCGGCTGCTGCAAGACAGTCTGGGCGGTAACACCAAGACCAAGATCATCGCCACACTCTCACCTTCTATGGACTGCGTGGACGAGTCTATCTCGACGCTCAAGTTTGCAGACCGCGCCAAGAAGGTAATGGTCGTCGTGCGGCTCAATGAGCAGCGAGAGATCGACCCCGCCTACGTCGAGAAACTGCAAGAAGAGCTGGAGCAACTCCGTGAGGTCGTCCGGGTGCTGCAACTTCCTAATGCTGTGAAAGGACCAAACGGAGACGATGGTACTGCTGGCAATAACAATAGTGAGGAGAGTGAAGGCGGGGAAGAGCAGGCCATGGACGGTGTCAAAGCTCGACTCGTCCGTCTCGTGCACGAGAATACAGAACTCAAGCACCAGCACGAGAAGCAGCAGAAGGAGCTGGAGCAATTACGCCAACGACCGGCTGTGGCTAGTATCAACGCAGCAGCTCCTGCAGTCGACCCGCAGATTCTTCAGGCAAAGCAGGTAGTGAAAGCTAGCAGCCCGGCCCTGTCTTGTGCTGGAGAGACTCACCCCTCCTGTATTTGGTCTGTCTGGATGCAGAGCCTGGAGAACACACTGCAGCAGCTCAAAGAGGCCTCGGACCGCTTCTTCCGCTTTGAGATCGAGGAGGAAGAGCTCAAAGCCATCCACACCCGGCTCTTCCAAGCGACTGCAAGCAGTTCTACTTCCTCCGTGTTGCCTTCCCCAGCATCCACCGACAGACGTGTCTCCAGCTACACCTCTGGCGCTTTCACCACGAGCAAACCTCGACCACGTACGTCTCCCCTTGTGAGGCTTGAGGGCCACAGAGGAGAGTCGCGAGCTAACAATTTCTGCGTCCTCCGACGCCCTACAGCCGTTGCGCCCATGCTCCGGCCTTTTGGTTCCTTCTCGTCACCCGGAGCGGCCAGCAAGCCGTCAGCGCCGACAGATCTGGTGTACCGAGTCCGTGGTCGCGCCTCGAGTGTGGACGCTTCGGCTCCAAGCTCGAGCGAGTGCTGGAAGAGCGACCAGCGAGCCACACCGGCGCTGAGTATGGAGAAGGAGCTGGAGCAGTCCCGTAAGGCCATCGCAAAGCAAACCAAGCTGCAGAACTGGCTCATCGAGAAGGAAAAACGCGAGTTGCTCAAGTTGCAGCAGGAGCAGCAGTTCATCCAGGAACAACGACGATTCGCAGCCGAAAAGGACGCCAAATTCTTCCGCCACGCCGCAGCGACCAAGAAGAAATTGCTACAGGCCTCCGCTGCCAATGCTGTAGCCTCTAACGACACCTCATCAAGAAGCAGCAAACCAGCCACCGCCGACGTGTAGAAGGACGCGATTCTCTATTTATTAGGCAAGGAGAACGACGCAGATATGCAGCAGCACGTAGGAAGCCCACGTAATAATTAGCTCGGGTCTGAGGCTGCTACGCTCTCGAGCGATGACCTCAAGCGTCCGAGTCGTTGGTCGTTGGTCGTTAGCGTCGTTGTGTTTGAGCTGGTACGCTGGCAGGCTGGCGAGCTGGTGCTGAGCTAGAGCACGCCGAGCGTCACATTCTTGAAGGTCTTACCCTTGGCAGTCACGATGGCGATAGTCTTCTGGCGGCGCCCGATCGAGTCCTCTGTGACCTTCTTCTTGCCACCGGGACCTGACGCGCTCTCAAAGGCCAGCGCTGCGTGTGCGTTGGTGGAGAAGGTTACGTTGCAGGAGCCGCGGTTCTGCGCTGGCAGCCACACGATCTGCTCCACGACACTGGGCACCACCTTAGTGTTCTCCAGGAAAAAGTTCTCAATGTCGCTGCTGGTGATGCCTCGGGAGATGCGATGCACACGCAGACGACAGGAGCGTGCGATAGCAGCTTCAGTCATGGTCGTGGGCTTCGCCACCGGCACGTGCGTGGGGAACTGCGACGTCTCCTCCGCTGAAGCGTCCGGAGAAGTGGACGAGGAGGAAGCCGCAGAGAGAGTAGAGGCACCATGTTCCGTCATGATGGCCGCCGCGTCGATGAAAGACGCTTGGTTCACGGGCTCCTTAGGTTCGGTGACTGGTGCGCCGCCGAGCTGGAAGGCTGTGGGCAGGAGCTTGGGTGGGCCAGTGTACTCCGCCCTGGTCTTTATCTTCGCCACTTGTCCATCGTGGCCATCTGGCACACGAGGGCCGTGCAGTTCCAGCGCTGTGGGGATAATGGCGCCTGTGACGTTGCGTGCCGCGTACTTTGCAGCGAGCATGGACGCCTGAGCGTCGATGGTGGAGTCGTGACCACCAGGCATCTCAAAACCCAGGAGGAACTTGGTTAGACACTTGAGTCCAGGCGTTAGGCGCGACGGAGAACCTTCCCGACGCTGGAAGATGAGTGCCGTGTCGATGACGCGACGGTGGTTGATGCGCATGCTGGCCAGATCGCCGTAGACCGAGTGGCCCACCACGATGGTGTCGCTATTGATGAACTTGAGCATGCGCTTCTGCATCTTCTCCATGCTGATCTTGGACTGTAGGATGGTCTCCAGCGTGATACCGTGGATGTCCGTCTTGGGGTCCACCACGCGTTGACCTTCCTCAGGCTGGTGCACGATGAAGTCCGAGATGACGTTACGCAGCATATCCTCGCCGTCCACGGCCGACACGCGACACAACGAGTTGGTGATACGGTTGTGCGGCGTGTCCACGGCCGTTGTCACGCACATTTCGCAGTCCAGCGCCACCACCTTGAGATGCGACGCCTTCTTCTTGGACTTGGGGGTCACCCAGCGCTCATCGGCCTCCGGGAAGGCGAAGAGTTTCTGGAACTTGGGGTGCTGCTGCGTCAACTGGACTAGGTGTTCCCACTCAGCATCCGTCACCTCGTAGCCCACATCGCCGTCGGGCGCCAGCAGCCGGTTCATTACGTCCATGGCCACCTCCGTCACCTCGGCCACGCGCTTCTTCTTGCTCTTGGCCGCCTCCTCCTGTTCCAGCACCAGCTTGCGCTTCTTGATACCCTTCATCACGTGCGGAGGCGCGTATACTTCCGTACTTGCCGCCATCGCTGTCTGCGTGCGCGCTTGGGCTTGAGCTCCACAAACACTCGTGCTTGGCCTCGCGCTCTTCTTCCGCTTTGGCGTGCTGCTTCCAGTGCGTCGCCTCGAGTTCCAAGAGCGACAACCATTCAGACGTAGATCTACTTGCTATTGGTCCAAAAGAGTTCAGTATCAAAACCACGCCCTCCCATTCGCACTAAATGTGGACTTTATCAGCCAATAAGCAGCTAACGTTGATTTCACGAGGCTCTGAGCTTTTCATTTGATTTGGTTATTCGTTCTGGACTCGCTTCTGCTGTCCTCGACTGGACGAGTTTGCTGCAATGGAGGCCGAAGCTACGAACACCACGCCTGTCTCCGTCATGCCCGGCACGCCGTTCATCGAAACGGGGAAAGCACATCGGAGACGTGCTGCGTGTCTGGGCCTCGAGGTGGACCTCAACCAAAACTGGGACGAGAGACACACACACTTGACCGCGGAGCGCACAGCAATCGCGAGCCTGCCGCGCTCAGACAACGCTCGCCCGACCGGCTGACCGGCCTCGCCGGTGTGGTCCTGGGTCGCGACTGAGAAGGATCCCCAGCGTTGTCTGTCCGCGCTCGAAGTGTTTTGTGTGTGTGTGTGTGTGTGTGTGTGTGGAGTGGGTCACATGGGCCGCACGGATTTCAGGGGTCCGAGTGAGCAGGTCTTGGTTCTTCAGGTAGATGTTGCGCGTGGCGTTCGCGTCGCAGTTGAGCGTCAGGATGCAGTGCGAGCACGAGAAGACCTTCTCGCTGGTGATGCCGCGGTTGGTTCCTCCACAGTATGAGTTTATCTCCTTCGTGTAGTGCCCTTTCCACAGGAACCACGGCTTGTCCTTGATCTGCCTAGAGCGAGCGGAGCACTCGTGGTCTTGAGCTGCCGGGATCCATGTCTTCACAGCGCACTGGTCAATCGGCCTTTCACCACATCTGTTTCGCGAATTTCGTACCAAGACGGAAGCCGCCGAACCCAGAAGGGGCCTGGTAGCCCTCTCGACTGCGTCGTGTCGTCGTGGTCCGTTCGAGTGCTGCTTCGTCGATCTGGACTTTGGTAACCCTGTGCTTGTGATTTGGAAGTTCTACTACGAGATGGTGTGATGATCCTTCTCAAGTACGATCTTGACGAGATGGTGTCTGGTAGCCCCGAAGGAACTCGTAGACTACATTGGCGTGGACCACATTACACCCTTGATCCTGTCTGGTTGATGCGCCAGAAGGGCCGACGCGAAGGATGGCCCAAATGCTGCGCGAACGCGTGCTGGAGGTGACGCAGAAGGCCAAGCAGGCGCAGGCGCTCAAGAGTATCACTGCCGGGCACCAGCTTCTGCCGCCGTCCGAGCACGGTGTGCGCTACGTGCTGTTCTCGGCCGACGCCTCGCACCAGAAGCCCACGACCACCAAGTCCACGACCGCCAAGGCTGAGGCTGAGACCGAACCAAAGCCGCCCAAGCCGTTCTTCGACCCGTTCGACAAGGACAAGCTGGAGCCGGCGCTGTTTGTGACCCGTCTGTATGATACACACCACCTCGTGCTCAATAAGTTCAACGTCGTGGACGAGCACGTGGTGCTGCCCACGGTCGAGTTCGCACCGCAGGAGCAGCCACTGGCGGCGGCCGACTTCCGCGCCATGTGGACCGCCATGGCCGGCCTGGACGCATTTGCCTTCTTCAACTGCGGCTATGAAAGCGGCGCCAGGTGCGTTCAGTCCGCAGTCCACAGTTCTGCCAGCAACATCTCTCACTCTAACATGTACATGTTCATCCGCTGCTCGTCGCGATGTCCAGCCAGCCACACAAGCACATGCAGCTCATGTCGTATCCGTCTTTCAAGGCGATCACAGGAGCCGACATGGTTCGTCGAGTCTTCTGCAGCTGCAGCAGCCATAACGTCTTGGTTGAGATCTCCTTTTCCTAGTTGATGGGGATTACACTGACCTTCTCTGCCTCGTTGTCCACTCTCTGCGTGTGTCAAGCCGCCGCTACTGGACTTCATCAACCAGCGCCTTGTCGACTATCCCACCACTGAGACGCTGCAGCTACCAGAACTACCTTTCTATCACTTCTTGCACCGTGTAGACCTGCCCGAGGACACCGAGAGCGAAGCAGCTTCAGGTACGACTTATGAGATGACTTCTGCCCTCCTGGGGCCTTTCCGGCCGTTTAACATCGTACTGGACGTGTTCTGACTGCAGTGAGGCTGCTGGAGATCTACGAGAAGGTGCTGGGTCGGCTCAACGCCACGACGTACTCGAGCGCCACGCCGTCGTCGCCGACGCTGCCGGTGGCCTACAACCTGCTGCTCACCCAGTCGTTCCTGTTCCTCATCCCACGCAAGACGCAGGCTTTCCAGGGCATCGAAGTCAACTCCATCGGCTTTGTGGGCTCCTTCTTTGTGCGCAACGACGAGCAGCGTGTCTTCTTCGAGACGAATGGCGGCCCCATGGAGCTGCTACGCCAGGTCACCTTCCCACCCACCCTCGCCCAGTAGAACAGCGCGCCTGCAGAGGGAGAAGACGAATGAGATGGCCATGACGAGAAACGCTTTTTTTCTTCTGTGGTGGGGTAAATGTAGCACTTGATGGTCAAGATGCACAAGTTGGGCTCTCCGTCCTCATACTTCACTCCTGGCAATAAATAAAACTCTTCTCTCTCTCTCTCTCTCTCTTGGTAGCTCCGACCTCGACGAAGCACTTCATTCGTATTCCAGAGAGGCCGGCGCGCCATCCCGGCAGCCCAGGGCCTCACAGACCTCCGAGGCCGATACCCGAGCCAAACGTCTCGAGGGTGAAGGCCTTCCACCCATCCAGGTTGAGGTGGCGATTCTTGGCGCGCAGCAACTGCTCCATTTGCTGCGTGAAGGACTCCTCCACCTGCAGGAACACCAGTACGTCTTGCAGGAACCGGCACTCGGGATGCCACGACGACGGCTGCATGCGGTGCAGGATGGCAAAGATGATGTGCAGGAAGTTGTTCATCTCGAGCTGCCGCTTCGTCAGGTCTTCCTCGCTGCCGCCTAGCCCCAGAAACGGCATCCGGGTGAACCGCAGACGTTCCAGGAAGGTACGCGTCACGTCAAAGGGGCAGCCCTGTGCGCCCTCGCAGCGGCACTTGCCACTGCGGCCGGACAGCAGGCTTGCGGCGTCGTGTACGCCGCCTACGCGCGCCAAGAGCGACTTGCGGAAGCGCCGAAAGTCGTCGAAGGACCGCGCGATGAGCTGGCACGACTCACGTTCATCCTGGAAAGCACGCCGGCCAGGGATCAGTGTCTCCACGGACACTACGAACGACAGGTTCTTGCGCGGACCCTCAAAGTGCGATACGGACGCCGACAGCTTCTTGAGGATCTTGGGGTCCACCGTGGACGATGACGGCGAGCGCTCAATGGTGGCTCCAGACGCGCGCGTCACGAACATCTCGCCGTCATTGGCGACGGTGGCACGCCGCGTCACGGACTGCGGGGAAAGCGACGGCTGGAGCGCGGACACGTTCATGGTCGGTGCTGTGTGTGCGTGTGTGCGTGTGTGCAGGCAAGTGTGCTAGAACGGGGCGCGTTCACGAGTGAAGGAGGCGGCCGGCGCGCGCTGAAGCCAGAAGAGCGAAGTCGCGTCGCGTCCCCAGAGGCGCCAGTTTGAGACAGATAGAAATGCAGCTTCTCGACTTGGGGCGAGTCCCGGAGTGAAGGCGCAAAGCGGTCCGAGCCCCTGGAATTGCGGATTCACCTGTGGCGCACAGTGTACGCGTGGCTAGCGCCACACGCCATTCGTGGGAGAACTAGCCCCTCCCCTCTGTGCACAGTTGGACGTGGCGGGCTTTTCTTTTCGCGCGCCCTGGCCACATTCCAGCACCCGACGCGCGGAGCGTCGCATCGTGAGGATTGACTTGCGGTTTGTAAGGCGGGGCGGGTTCCTAGCTTCCCGGCATTCTTTCGGCGCCCTCGGATTCTTTGACTCAGCTGCGCGAAACGCGTCGGGTTTTGGCCCGCCACTTTCGCAGCCGGCGAGCATATATGCGTCGCCGCTTAGCGAACCCCATACGTTTGCGACCGACGTCAGAAGCGCCGCGAGCGACCGCGGACCCGGTGCCGCCTGGGCGCGTGCCAACCACCGGCCTCGCCCTCGCCCTCGCTTTCTCGGCCGCGGAGGAGCGGGAGAAGCAATGGAGAGGTGGGGCGGCCCCCGTTTCTTCCGAGGCGCTTTTGTCGCGAAGCTGCATCGGGGCGGGGTGGCAGGCAAAGAGCGCTTCAAGATGCCACCGCGTTGCCAACACGGGGCGGACGGCGAGCCGCACACTTGCGCAAAGGCGGCGGGCGGCGAGCCACAAGGGGCGCTGAAATTCAACTCATTTCCGTGGTCTGCTCGCGTAATAGCGCGAACTTCAAGCGCCCGAGCGCTGGCGCGATCTGCGCTGCTCGCTGATCGGCATCGCAGAGCGAGCCTGGCTGGCGATCTCCGCCACGACGTCGCTACGGCTGGGTTCGAGCCAGGGGCGCGAGCCTCGGCACCGGGGAAAGCGGGCCCGCCGCGGAGAGCCAACGCTGCAGCAAGTGCGCGGCGGGGGCTTCAGGCATCAAGTGCAGAGTCCAATGGAGACCCGAGAGGTTGTTGCCGTGATTCCCTCTGCTTGGGCGCAGCAGGCCCGTCTGTCGAAATGGCCAAAGGGCGTTAGATGCTCCTGCGACCGATTCTCTACATCACGGAGAGCGCTCTCTTGCTTTGACGAAGCGCCGACTCAACCCACTTACTGTCGGCCCTTCGTGTAACGGTTCGGTCGCACAAGTTGGCGACTGTTCGGGATCACCGGCCGCCTCGATGCCAGAGCTGCCTGGTCGATTGTCCAAGCGAGCGTCATGCAGCGGGCGCAGCGGCCCAGAGCTACGCTCTCTCCGCGTCCGACCCCGCGGCCACCGCCCGGGGCCAGCACGGACGCTGTGGTGGTGGTGGCGCAGGAGGCGCTGGCGTCAGCGGCGCTGGCGTGGAAAGAGCGCGCCGAGCGGCTGCTGGCGGCCAACGCGCGCCTCAAGGATCGCGTAGCGGAGGTGGAGGCCTCGCACCGCAAGTGAGTGCTACCGCACAGTATGGCACTCGCGGTGGTGGTGTGCAGGCGATTGACAGGGCGCCGGTGTGTCTTTGTCTGTGGCGTTCCAAAGATCGCTTACCGTGGTGAAGAACGTCCCAGCACTGCCCAACAACCATGTATTTACCAAGCAGCTCGTGGATGAGAATCACGCACTTCGCCAGGAAACGCGCGCGCTGCAGCACCGGCTCATGCAGGTGCGTGACTGCTTCCAGCCACTGCAAAGTCCAATCGTCACGACACTAACGACTGAGCCATGGATGTTTATCGTCCCTCTCGTTGCTGACATGCATGCTGTGTCGTGTGCTGTTGTCGCTGGTCTATCTTGGCTGAAGATGGAAGGCCAGGGCGCCTCTGGTAAGGCGCGCGAGTTTCCCGGCTATAGCCGAAGACCACACTCTGCCAAGGAAGGTAAGCCCCGTCCTGCTGCAGCGGCATCAACAGCGACAGCAACGGCAGCAAGCCAAACCACTGGGGGTGGAATGACAACCCAGGATACCGAGGCCAGCAATACACGAACAGTAGAAGGGAGCGCTTCGTCGTCCTGTGACGTGGCACCGGTGTGTACCTCGTTGGTCCAAGAACTGAAAACTCACTTGCAAACCCTGGAAGTGGATCTGGAACGACTGCGCCGGGAGAACGAGCTGCTGCGTGGTGAGCTTGAACAAAAGGAGCAAGATCATCCTAAGTGCAACCACCAAGGTCGCAAAGATGTATCCTGCTCTTCTCCTGAGCAAGACAGTGCTGTTGCAATGACAACCAAGGGCTTCGACCAAAAGGAGCTGCTGGATTGCGTGGCCGCACAACTCCAGCAAATGAAGGTGTTGGAAGCACGGTATCAGCACCTGGAGTCAAAGGCACAGACCAAGCAAACTCTCTACGAAGAGAATATGGCGCGTTTGGAGGAAGTAAACTCGCAGTTGTTCGACGCGCAGCAGCGGATAGCTGCGCAGGCCGAGAAGATTCAAGGGCACGTGGATCAGTCGGCGCTGCTGGAAGATCTCCAGAGAGAAATGCATTTACTACGCCGTGATAACCTTACACTGAACGAGACGACCGCTGCTCTGAGCTCCCGGCCCTTTGACACGTTGTCCAAAGACCTACAGAAGAAAAACCTGTGGCTTTTGCAGCTTGAGGACGAAAAGAAAAGGATCGAAGAGGATCGCGCTAGAGTGCAGCAGGATTGTATTGTGACTCGACGAACGAACGAGAAGCTGCGAGGTCGCGTCCAAGCGCTTGCTGCAGAAGCAAGTGACCTCGCCAAGCGGCTAAGTAAGGCTGAAACCGAAACCGAGCAGCAGAAGATGGAGAAGGAGGTCGCACAACTTCAGCTCCGATTTTATATGGCTCCCGGAGACAAGACACTCATGACTGCGGTGGGCAAGGCACTGAAAGAGATGAGGAAGCAGGAACGCAAGTTTCAGTCTGTCGTGCCTGAATCGGACGATGAGGCCACTACCACCTCCCCCAATACCACCACAGACGACCACAGCACTGGCGACCAGCACGGAGTGATCGCTGCACCTACAAATTTCGTATGCAGCGTCTGCTTGGCAAACAACGAAAGTGTCGAGGTGGGGACGCTGCAGCGTGAACGGCTGTTGAAAATATCGGAACTCAGCACGCTAATGCAAGACGACGCGATGGAACAAATTCGCAGCCTCAAGTTTGTGCACAAGCAAGAAGTGCAAGCTCTCCGCCGCGAACTCCAGCGGTCCGAGAAGAGGGTAGCCGCATTTTTAGAGCAGATCGCTCTGTTGCAGAGAGAAAAGAGAGAGATCCTGGATCAGCGCCGGTCAACTCGGATCAACTCGCCGCGAGTGGAGCTGCCTGCTGCAGCAGTATCAGCACCAAAACCACAGCAGCCTTCATCGTCAGATAGTCTGCCGCCGAGTTTGGCATCAGGTAGCAACGACACTATCTTGGAGATGATCTTCACGGACCTCCACGTAACTTTCGATTTTGATGGTGCGTCACAACTGCCATCGTTCGTGTTGGCATGCGACTATTATGACTTTGAGCCGCAGGTCTCACCTGTGCTGACCCCACAGGTCGCAGACACGAACTCCAAGCGCAGTTCCATGGTGCCAATCGACTTTGGCATCACGTTCAAGTTGGACTTGAACCTTGCATTTCTCCGTCTACCGCTGTCTCGACTGGCTGTCGTTGAGCTCCAGCGGATCAACATTGGGAACGCGAAGGTCGTTGCTGTCGCGACAGTGCCTCTAGACTCGCTGTTTCTCTCAGAGGGCGGGCAGGTTCAGCTTGCACTCAAGCTGGTCAGCCCGTACAATCAAGCATCCATCGGCACGCTGCGAGCAGAGATGAGGCTGAGCCACCCGGTGGACCACACCTTCAAGGCAATCATGCGAGAGAACAAAACTTCAACAGCATTGATAGATGCGGAGACTCGCTACAGACTCGTGCATCCAGCTCGGAATCCGGCTGCACCCAAGTCCGAGCTTGGGATTCGAATCATCTCCTTGATCCTGACGAAGACTTTCGTGACGAGAATGCAGCCGAGTTATTGTGAGAGCAGCGGGGATCCGGACTTTTGCCTGAACTACCGCTTCATGGGTTTCCCTTCAACGAGCATCGAGGTGAACACTTCTACTACAGCTGTCACTGGTGGTTGCTACTTTCTAGGTTTGAATCATGGCCGTGCGTTTGAGATCTCAAGCTCGAAGGATTTCTTGGAGTTCCTTCGCAAATACAAATTGGAGGTTCGTATTTGCGAGAAGCTATCAAGAACGTCGACTCAGCAATCATCCGGCAAGCATCAAAGCACGAGTGGCGAGTATATTGGGGTCGGCCACGCTCCGTTCCACGACTTGATCCAGCTCGCGTCGGTCGAGCTGTCAAGCTCAGCACTGGGAACTGGATCGTGCCCACCCACGTCAATACTCTGCTCGTCGCTTGGCCTGTATGACACCAGCGACAGCAGCCGTCTGCACGGTCGACTTGCAGTCGAGCTTAGCTTCAACGGAATATCACGAGCGAGTTATTCCAGCGGTGGACTAACGATCCCAACAACTCAACTATGGGGAGGGATGGCATCGCTATTCATTACGGAGGGTAGTGAATTGGTTGATTGGAGTAAGTTTTGCCGCGTCATGGAGCTCACGCCCCTGGACCGGTCCACTCGCCAGCTCATTCTGGACAAGTGCCAGCCGATGGCCTTAGTTGATTCTTCAAAAAGCGGACTGTCGGTTGGTCGGGGTAAATACGTCAGAAGACTCGTATCGCATGTGAAAAATGCCCGGACGCAAGCAACAAATCAGGACGCTCTCGAGTCATGGGATACCGCTCGCAAGCTTTTCGCAGAAGCAGGCCTTCACTTCCATCGCATGGATATCGTAGCCATCTTTTCCGGCTTGCGGACATCTACTGAAGGTTGCAACGCAAACCTGGAGGTCGGGTCTGCTGTTGCTGCGACTTCACGCTTGTGGAACAAACTGGAGCTTCTGTGCGAGACGTGCCAGGACAAATGGATGCGAGTGGAAGGCCCTCTTCGCGACCGAGTGCAAGCTCTCGGTCTCCTCCGTCCAGGTAGAGCCACTGACACTACATCAGCTAAGCAGATCACATGGGAAGAATTCCTGAGAAGACTGAAGGTTCATCAAGGCTCTGGCGTCTAAAGCGCACTGTAAATACCATTTCCTACGCATTTATCGGAGCACCTGCAGGGGCCTCCCTGCAGCCCCATGACTGCCCTAGTAGACAAGACTACATTGTGCCATGCTCGAAACAGGTGGCTGGAGAAGACCCAACTTTCGAATCGCGGCCAGTTGATCTACATCATCGAGACGTAGCACGAATATGCCAAATTGTTAGACACCACCAGAGTCACTCAAATCTCTGCTCATGTCGAGCGAAAAGCGCTCGTACCTGGAATCAACGACAACGCCGCTGTCGCGAAGCCTAGATCGGGCTGCTCGGAGTTATGCCCCATCACGCGGTTATATTCGAGGAACTGGAAGTTCTCGAACCTTCGTGTGGGCAGCGCGTCGCTGTAGTTCTCCAACTGTTCCCATGGCCCGTCACCGACGCCAACCACCACGATAGCTGTTATGGGCAAGAGAGAGAAAAAGATCACAACCAGTGAGTTCTCGGGAGCATTTGCCAGTATCATGCCCACCGACACGTACATAGTGCGTATTTGGACGCTTCCACGATGGCTTGAGACGTCTCCTTCTCGTTTGTGACTTGTCCGTCGGCGATGATGACAAGGACGTGATAGGAATGGGCAGCCTTGACAAGTCGGATAGCGTGGTAGATGATCGGCGCAAAGTTGGTAGGTCCACCGAGTGAAAGGTGAGGTGTCAGCTCGTCGTAGCGACTCAGCACGTGCTCCACTCCTCGACACGGACTGCCGTCAGGAAGGAAGGAAAACACGGATCTGTCTGCCGTGTTGGAATCTCCAAAGCCGAACGTTGGGATGAGGTTATTCCCGCTGAAGGGCTGCAAAATGCGGCCAACAATGTCGATGACGCTCTGTTATGCACGATCAAAGCACACAGTTAGCAGCTCGTCGCGAGATCCCTCATACATAGCAGCCCGGATCGTAGTAAGGCACAGCACAAGACCTGGTAGGGATTGAGGGTCAGCCCGTCCGGGTCAATAGCGTGAAGACATCGTCCGCCGAAAGAGTGCTTTCCTGTCCACTGCACAAAAGCACGTCGCCGCCGTACCAATTCAGCACAGAGCTCTCCTGGCACGCTGCGTCCATGCCGCAAGTCCAATCCTCATCCTCACCATGTTGGACCGCGTGTAGTCCACCTGCGCCGTTCGCCAACAGGTCACCGCCATGCACTCAGAACCACCGCCCACCACATCCACCCCAAGGACCGCCACAACGCTGAATGCTTTCACAGGACACCTACGGCGATGATGAGGTTGGTTGACACGAGACCTTCGCGTCTAGTCCCCGCGGTCGCCGTCAAACCATCAGCAAATCCAGGCAAGCAACGAGCCACGTCAATCGCGATGCGTTGCATCTCCGCGTTGGGTCTCAGCGCACACTGCAGTACCTCAGCGCGTATTGTAGCTCATCTGCAACGCCACGACCAATCCCAAAGTGTCAGTAGCGTGGCCATTGACCCCGGTGCCAGCGCAGACAACCAGAAGCGCGAGCTGCAGTTGAAGCGTACCAAAACAGTCGTAGTGCTCGGACACGACCCGCGTGGGCTGCGACTCGCGCCCGTCGCACGCGGGCGTGAAGGGGATCTCGGTGCTGGCGGTGCAGCCCATAGCTGCTCCTGCTGCCAGCGCTCTCGTTTGCGGCTTGGGCTTGCTCGTGCTCAATGCACACTGAGCAGACCGCTCAGGTGGCTCTCACTGCTTCGTGAGCGCCTCTGCTCTGGTTTGACAAGCTCCGCCTCTTTCTCGACCTCGGTGGAGGTGGGACTTTGCACCCATCTCGCCTTCTCTTTCCTCAAAGTTTGCGAATGCCAATACCAGGTGGGTTGGCGGCCAGCAGCCTACAGAGAGATGCATGTGCGGCTCGCAGCGGTGCGGCGCCCCACCGCCTCCTGGCACCGAGCGGGCTCGCCGCACCGCCTTCCGCCTCCGCGCTGCTGAATGCTTTTGCCGACATAACGCCGCCCCCTTCTCTCTTGGCTTCACTATGACGAGAGTCGGCAGCCCGTGCCGCCGATCGAGAGAAGCCGGAGTGCTCGACGCGAGTCCTTGGCGGAGACTGCGCCGCCAAGCTGCCTCGCGCCAAGCTGGCTGGCTGCCAGCAAGCAACGCGAGCGGCCTGAAGCTGGCTGGGCCTTTTCTCCCAGAACACTGCGACAAGGCTTGCGCAATTGCATCGGGTTGCCAGTGGCAGAATCGCCCGGAAGCCTCGAGACCGGCGTGCCGTCCTGGGCCTAGAAGTCATCGTGTCTTTGTTTCGGGCCCATGCCCATGAGCAAGCTCGCGTGCAGCTGGCTGCCGCGGAGCAGGCATCTCCGCGCACCCGGATCCCAGGAGCCCGAGCCAGCAGGGCTCGCTCTCCAGGTAGGAGCTGCGCGCGCGGCGTTCACGTCAGGCTGCCTTCGTCGTGCAGTAGACGACCTGGCACAGCTGGACGGTCCGACCAGGACGTCATCAACTGGCGGCTTCAAGGTTCCCGCTTGGGGTGAAAGACACGGAGCTTCTCCGACAAATCGATATGAGCGAGACGCGTCCGGCTCGGCGTCGGCGTCTCCAGGCTCGCTGTGCTCGTGAGTGACGCGCTCAGCTGGAAGAAACCGCACGTAACCATCGGTCCCAGCCGTGCATGAAGAAGTGATTAGCTATCATCGTCCACGCCGACGAAGAAGCTCTGCTCGCTGCGGTCGTCGGTCGGGATGCGCGCGCCCGTGGCCGGGATCTCCACCTGCGGCGGATACATCCAGACGCTCACGGCCAGTTTACGCATGGGCAGCGGCCGGTATGCGCCGCGCTCTTCCGCGCTGCTTGGTGCCTCCGAGTCGAGCTGCACGCGCCGCAGGACGCTCGGCAGTCCCGGCTCGTCCGACACTTGCCACTGCACCTTCATGTCGGGCGACTCCAGGATGTGCAGCGCGTCCTTGGCCTTGCTCTTGGCGAGCTGTTCCACCTGGCGCACGTTGTCCAGCTCCGTTACGAGCGCGTGGAAAGCATCGTCTCCGTCCAGCAGCGCCAGCAGACGCTGTACGACAAGCAGCGCAACACATTGGCTCCCATTAGGAAGGCCACCTAGCGCCCAAGAGCGCACTAGGGTCGCGTACCTCCACGGCAACAGCGCCCCCGCCTGCGCTCCTGGCGTTGAAGTGGCCCACGTCCTGCTCGCGCACGTTCACGTGCAGCGTGAGCGCGTGCGCCCGCTCCTCGCTGCGCGCCTTGAGCACGAAGGCGTTCCGCTCGCGCAGCATCTTGCAGCAGGTGATTCTCCTCCGGGGGCTTGGCGATGGAATTGTACCCCATGGGGGAC
>JAADYK010000610.1:0-16622 GCA_023338225.1 Halophytophthora batemanensis
ATCATCATGAATCGCAACTGCGGTATCCGAGCACTTTCGCACCTGGCGTTTGTGTTGTTCACGCAGGTGGCGCTCATCCAAGGCAAAATGGTGTTCTGGATGGTTCTCACACTGGGTTTTCGCGTGGTTCACTTTGGTACGATGCAAAAAGCAGAGGTTTCTTTGGATTGGTACCTGCTGTGCTCTATAACCCCCGCGTTAGCCCTTTTGTGGGTTGGTGTTAACGCCATGGAGTCACTTGTTTGCAAGCAAAAGACTAACTAGACTGGCTGGCGTTGTGCTTGTTTGACATTGATATGCATTTCTGCAGGAATCGATTTCACGCTTCGGTTTGATTGGAGTAGCAACTCCAAAGGGTAGGTTGGACATGAAGGCAATCACTCTCATCACGTTCCGGTTTGTGCTAGTGCCGCCATCTAAATCTATCATTCAGCGCTAATGATTCCCGGCAGCAGCGGTAGCTCAAATTTTAGCCAAAGCATTTGTTTGAATCCACTTCCGCGCAATCCCTTCGTCTCCATCTAATGGGCCACCACGATACGACCGACAGTAGACAGGCAAATATATGAACCATGCTACTTCGCAGGCTTGAACCTTGATCTGCTCACTGAACTTTGGGAACTGAGACCGGTCAGCTGTCTCCTACATGGTCGAGTTCCAGATGCTTCAACTCATTCACTATCGAGCTCCCCTGGCCATCTATTCAGCTGCTTGTACATTGTCCTAGGTGTTTACTCTCGTAGATCTCCCAGGTAGATTTGAACGTTAGTACTTTCAGATATTTCATGGATCCAACCTCTGAATAGCAAGCACTCTTCAACAGCATGTTCCTTCATGAACACGATGGTGTGCGGCCCAATCAAACTGAAACGTGAAGTCTACGCCTGGAGCAACATAAACACCCACATGCGTGCACACCACAACAAGCATTAGAGCAGTCGGCAATTCAGAAGTATTGTGGGAAGCGTGCTAGCCTTGAAAAGCCTTTGACCGTGATATGCAGCGACATACCGAAATGAACCACGCGAAATCCGAGGGTGACAACCATCCAGAGCAGCATTTTGCTCTACACCAGAGGCATCTGGGTGCGCAGCACGAACGTCAGGTGCGCGAGTGCACGCATGCCGCAGTTCCGCAGCATGATGCCAGTTAGTATCGCGAACGAAATCAACTCAAGCAATGCGTGCACGAACACTGTCTGCACTGTAGATCCGATGTTCTCTGTTGTCGCGCCAGTGACTTCGATGTGGTACGCTGCATTCGGTAGATGCACCATCACAAACACGTAGTTGCCATAGAGCATCAGAATCACGAACTCCAAATACTCCGTCAGGACAAGGCACTCGGGAGTCAAGAGTGTAGCCAGCCCTTCGTGAAGCAGTCTAGGCGGTAGTGTGCGTGCCGATAACTGCGGGCTTAATTCATCGGGTGCAGCTGAAGTAGCGACAGGATCTGGCTTGATGTCTGTGAAGGGAGTGCCAGAGTTGCTAGTGCTGCAACTGGGCACAATCACCTTGCTCTGAGGCCAAACTGTAGACCTTTACAGATTTCCAGAGCTCATGAGCACCCGTGCCGGAATTTCATTGGAGAGAGAGGGGAGTGTTCTTCTTTGACTGATACTTGTCGGAGGGACTCCAGCAAGGCCCCCGACGGAAACGACAGTCGATGCCGAAATGAAGATCGCACCCGAATAGCAGTGCACCCTTCCTTCTCAAATCTCTCAGCGGTCCCACACAACAGGCAGACCGCTGTCAGCAGATTGACACGCCCTCGTTCATTCTCAGGAATCCCCAGTGCTCCGTGCAGTCGCACCAGAATGTTAGAAGTACGCCGGTTAAGCGCCAGCAGCGCCATTGCCGTTTGAGAGAGATCGATAGCCATAATGGCACCCACTGTCGCCATTGAGCTCGCACTCTGCATGGTAGTTGCGAGGTACATGGCATTGAAAAAGTCCACTGTGACGATGACGGCCTCGGGCATCATGCCTTCCACGTGGGAAATTGCGAGAGTCACGAGTTTTTTCATCACGAACTTTATGATTGGGAGCAGCAGAACCACGGGAGTCTCGTAGTCGGCGTTCGCCGTAACCTCGTAACGCGTCTGGTAGGCTGGGTAAATGAGAAGAAGATCGATCTCCATGCTGACGAAAGCCACGAAGCGAAGGAGCTGGTCTTGGTGCTCCAGCATATCGCAGAATACTTTTGACCTTGCAACGATTCGAAATGTCGTGATCGGGATCATGTAGAAAGGAGTCGATAGGGTGGTGAGTATGAATGGGATCGGGAAGGCCAGACTTGCCGCGAATGCCATAACCATAGCCGCGCCTCCAATCCCGACGCAACCGCTGATTAGTGCGATCTGCTCAAAAATGAGGCACACGCCGCCGACCAGCTATTTAGCTTGAAGTGTGATAGCGTTCGCGACGACAGCACATGTGATGATTACTCGGACCCAGAAACCATAATTCCCGTCCCACCCGTCCTGTACGTCCTGGAGTGGTATCAATTCTTGGGTGATCGCCAAAAACATCATGGACAGCGGGGTGGCCACGCAAACGAGCGCTACGCCCCAAGGAGAAGTGCTTCGTGTGTGCTCGTCCATTGCGAGCACCCTTTCGATAGAATACGTGCCGCCCTGATGGCTGACTTGCAGTGATAACCATGTGCGCACTAGATGCTGAAATTTTGTCTGGAGATGCCTTCCGGCCCTGGCGCAGCACATTGCCAGGTGCAGCATTCCAAGCAGATCAAAGCAAATGGACCGCGCTCAGTGAAGAATCTCCACGGCACACAACAGCAGCATCGTGTCCAAAATTAGATACGTTGCTCGGATGCGTGAATAAAGAAAGAGCTAGGTGCATTGGTTTGCTTAGTCCGATAGTTACCTTTGCGTGGGTGCGGCAGGTGTACGTCCGCATATATGCAATGATTTTCTTGGGCGTACCGATGCTGATGAGCATTTTTTTTTTTTCCAGTAAATGCCACACGAGTGCCTATGCTGAATGTACCCGAAGCCCAGCACGCTGTTTGTTCTGCTGTGACTACCTAGTTCATTTGCTGAACGTGGCTCTTTGACAATGGTATGGAAGAGTCGGACGCCCGAAGTGGAGGATTTGCACGAGGGCTCACGACAAGGCTTATCCAATTTGCGGGTCACAGAAGGAAACTACGCATGTGGGACAATTTTGGATTTCTCGTCGATCATGTCAGCAGGAGAAAACCGAATGCAGCAACATATCTCGACCGATTCCCGGAATTACTTCACATTGTCCAGTCCGGAACGACACACGCGAATGTGAGCGGTTCACCGAAAACGGATTGCTACGCGGCACCAACAAAGGTGTTCATGAGATCCGCTGTACCGATTTTCGAACTAAATAGTCCAGAATGTAGGGGGAAATCTGTAGCCCTTATGAGAACCCGCGTTGGGTTTCAGTACTCAGAGAGCGATATGCCCATGGAGTGGCATGGTGGCTTAAAGCAGCTCTGCTTGTACCGTTTGGATAGCTGCCGTAGGATGGTTCTTGATTGTTGATGCCTTGTCCCACCGCATCTCGTGGATCGCTGGAGACTGTTGGGAGGCGATTCCTCCCCGTTTTCCAGCTCCTAGCGCGAGTCTAATGCTTCCATCTGCTGTTGATTCTGTCTGAAATTTCGGTCACTTCACCCGCGCCAGTATCTGCGTGGTGTTCTCCGGTCGTAACCGTGTCTTCTGTGCAGCTGCTAGCCAGCGTTAGCCGTTCACAGCTCATCGTCACAAGGCAGCTGCAAGGCTCCACACAGAGTAGGTACTGTCCGTCGTACCTGAGGCATCACAGTCCGTTGCGGTGTCGATCACAGTCCATTGTGGTCACCGAGTATAGCACGTCGCGGCCGATCTCTCCAGTGGGGCTTTGACTGGCGCAGCCTATCGCACCAGAGATAGCGTAGTCCAACACGCTACCTTTTGGGTCTATTGATGTGGCCACGTGCTCAACACTCGCATACCCGGTAGCTGGAGCATAGTCTGTCGTACCCCGAGCTTCCATGTTCTTGATATGCTCCCCAGTGTCCTTCTCTTCTCTTTGTCCTCTTCCAGTCATCAGCTAAGTCCGGCTGTTACACGGTTCGACCATGATCGACCCTCGGCTGAATCGCCGTTTCTGCCACAACTACTTTGATGTCTTTTCGCGGTTATTTGTAGACAGGAACTGGCCGCGTCGCGAGCCCCCGAGCGCTATTCTCAGCCATTTCGAGACTTGGCACAGTCATCAAGAGCCCTACGGTTCTGCGTCTTGGTATGAAAGGCGACACCTTCGGCAAATACCTTCGTGGAAAACTGGTGCGGCTTGTGTCCAGCTGGTTTGCACTCCAGGTGAGTCACCGCGGTGGCACGTACTCCATCGAGAGAGCGATCGTTCTGGACCAGTACACGACAACGACAGGATCATGGAACGCTATGCTCATTTGTGTGAGCACGCCTCTGCCCATACTGCTGCTCTCGTTCTGCCAAGAGCTGGTGCCCCTGCAGGATCCCCGCGATGGCTGGGATGCGAACTACGGCTTCTGGGTCCGTGTGTTTATCACTTGCGGTGTGCTTGCGAGCGCTATGACAGTTCAAGCAAACTACCTCGTAGAAGGGGTGTGTCTTTCGTCGAGGCAGATTATTGTGATTGGTGCGTGCGTGGCGACGGAGGCAGTAGTTCTGGGAATGCTCATTGCAGCGTACCTGACGTTTCCTATCCCGTTCTTCGTTCTGACACTCTGCGCACCAAGTCTCATGACATTGGTCGCCTCTTTCTGGCTTGTGGCCGGTGGTGACATTTGCCGCCAAATGCTAGCTCACCGAGATCAACTCCTACGACTCGTAGCCTTTGAAAGCACTCAGGTCTGTCTCGCAGTGATCTATCCGGCATACCAAACATTATTTGAAAGCGTGGCGAATACCGACTATCAGATGCTCGTGGTCCTACTGCTGCCAGTGTTCAAGCTCGCCATGAAATACCTCGTCACGCTTACTGTGACGCACGTGGAAGATATGATGCCCGAGGCCGTTATCATTACCGTCGACTTTTTCAATGCGATGTACCTAGCAACAAGCATGCAAAAGGCGAGTTCCATGACGACGGTGGTGGTCATCATGGCTATCGATCTCTCTCAAACGGGGATGGGGTTGTTTTCGCTCTACCGACGAACGAGAAATACGTTACAGCGTCTGCACATTTCGTTAGGGGTTCCAGAACACGAACGAGAGAGCTTGAACCTCCTTTCGGCGCTCGTCTTGTTGTGTCGTAGCACAGAACGGTTCAAAGATCAAGAGCGAATCGGCATTCGTGTGTACTCAACTCTCAAGTACCAGGTTTCTCCAGAGATAACGAACCTGCTTGATCGTCTCAGGCGTGTGCCAGTCGATAAACCGCATAGAAGAGTGTCACGCAGCACCCGTCTGGCTTGGGTAGACGACGTATCAAGACTGCCTGGTAACACCGGGAAACCCCAATGGCTGCCGAGCGTCATTTTCAAGTCCCGCAACACCTCCATCAAACCTTTCCCAACCACTGCTGTACCCTCACCACCAACCCCAGATAAATCAATCGACGATACACGAGGGTCGGAGGAGACAACACAGACCCACGGACTCCTTCGAGATGCATTGGTGGCGCTCTTCTCCTCGGAATGTTTCGTGCTGACCGAGTTCTTGGAGTTCATCATTCCAGTGTTCTATGGTATTTACGTGGTAGTGATGATCTACATACCCTCCTCGAAGTACCACATTGAGATGGTGGGCGTGACGGCAGCGAACGTTGGTCCTACGGTCGAAACCATTTTCGTGTACGCGCTGTTAGAGTTAATCTCGTTTGGTGTGCTTGCCTTCATCATGAAGCGGAACTGCGGCATGAACGCGCTCTCGCATCTGGCGTTCGTACTGAGTACCCAGAAGTCGCTCGTGCTGAGCAAAATGCTCTTCTGGACGTTCCTTACGCTTGCCTTTCGGGTGGTGCACTTCGGTACGATGATATTTTTCTCAATCCTAGTCTGGGATGCTACATGTGTTAACTAACGTGCTGCTGTGAGCCGTGCATATTTGTGCGTTGGGTCAGGTGTCGATTTCACGTTCAAGTTTAACTGGGTTGGCAATGGAAGCAAATAGCCCAGGGCGATTAAAGTGAGAATCAGATATCACTGAATGAATTTCTCGCACAAGTGTTTCAAAGGCCTCAAGTCAGCAATGAGACTCCAGCTACAGGTTCTAAGGGATCAGCTTTCTACTTTGCAGCACATCTCTTTGGTGCAGTAAATCACGAGTTTATCCTGACTGGCAAAGAGCGGCGGATAGTGCGCATTGCGAACACATCCAGTAAGGATATGCATGAGGACATCACTGACCAAGGGTGAGTGTCACGTTTTGGAGAGGTTGAATACGCCGTCGTATTCAACGGTGATGTGGAACCGCCAGGGTGCTAGTAACGACACTCATGCGTGATAGTCGACGTACTGGCGAGTCGTCGACAAGCGGTTTGGGCTGATGCAAGCAATTTGGCGTCGTTAATCTACAAGATGCTTCCGGTGGGGAGACTCCCCTTCCGTCAATACGGCGAGGCGCTGAACAAGCATCATGGGCGCTACTAGGACACTGATGCTACGTGGCATCAGCACAAGCTTGGGAAGCTCCACTGTCATAGTATTGTATCAATCGGTGAGCGGCGTTCTGGTTTTGGCAGCATGGTACCTGGCGATATCTTACCCATTTTCAAGGATAAACGCCACTGTATGATTCACTCTTGTGTCACTGCAGAATCCTCGAAACAGATAGCACGTACATTACGACGCCTAGGTCCACTCAACCGTCGTTTGAGGGAAGGTCGCATATGCCATCAAGGGCCAGGTTACATACTTTGAAACGCGTGGTAGAGCTCGTGAATCTCTCGGCAACGCAGATATCGAGAGTTGCCGCGGCGACATCGATACCTAGAGTCATTGTTGACGTTTACTTACTCAAATCTCGGCGTTTCCGGTTCTGGTTACTCATGTGACGATGCCAGTGGTATGCGTATTGGCCACGTCGTTCGGCATCGTCATCAGTGAAGTATTGGGTCACATATTTCAACACTGTGACAAACTCCTTCGATTTCTTTCCTTCATCAGTGGACAGATTATCAACGTGTTCGTTTATACCATCTACCAAATTATTTTCAAGGATGCGGGAGATACCAAATACGACCTCTCCGCGCTTCTGTTGCTCCCAATATTCATGCTCACAATGGAGGTTTTCGTACCACTCAGTGTCGCGCACATGGAAAGACTCGATCTTGGAGGTGTAGAGGTGATGTTTGGCTTGGAAAGGATACGATGAGGACGTATTGAGACTGCTTACAAAGTCTCCCAAAACTCAAAGAAGGTTTTTCAATTTCCAACGCGGTAGCGCAGGAATCACCTTCCATTAGGATCGGCTTTTGCTGGTCGGTAGGACTGAGAATCATATTTTACCGGCGACTGGAGTATCCATCTTCGTCGAAATCTCTAGCCCCAAGCACAACTTTGTGCAAGTGAACATCTACAATTTTTCCCGATCAAGCTGGGCCTACCAGCGATCAATGAGGTGTGAACCCAGATTTCAGGTACTGGAAGATTACCTCCCAATCAAAGCAAAAGGCCCTGCTCCGAGTGAGCGAGCATTCTTCCCGAAGAAAGGGGAAATGTATCCCATTTGGAGGCGACTCAGTTGCCCACACCATCAAGCGATAGGGCTTTACCCCTTGGACCTGGAGGTTTATCAATTTGCTTCCAAGCCAATTGCCTTTTTCGTACAATCTCACATTGGTCGTTGGCAGTGTCAATTGGATCGGACAAATGTGTAGTCCAAGCCGCATTGGGTTTGCGTGCCTGCACTTCGAGTTCGGGTTGTGGATCCAAGATCACAAGGCCTCGCCTCAAAATAAGCGATCCAGGACGTGATTCATCTCAGAGCTATGATTAGAAGCATGGGTGCATGACTGCCACAGGTCACCTCACTCCTTTTGGCGACTCGACGTCGAGGCAACAAAGCCATACACCAGATCACCGCTGGACGGGAACAGAATGTTTACGAGCCTCGGGTCGCGTTTGAAAACGAACTTCAAGGGGCTCGTGCGCTCGTGGTTGGCGCTGCAGGTGAGCCACCGCGGTGGCACATACTCCATCGAAAGGGTGCTGGCACTAGAAGAGTACACAACCCGTACGCCGATATGGAATGTGATTCTTGTATGCGCAGCCACACCGGTGCCCTTGGTCGTGCTTGCTCTCTGTCAAGAACTAGTGCCGCTGCAAGACCCACGAGATGGGTGGGCCTCGAACTACGGCTTCTGGATCCGGTTGGCCATCACGGGAGGTGTCGTTGGAAACACCATGGCGGCACAAGCAAACTATATGGTGGAAGGCATGTGCATCACGTCATGGCAAATGGCGGTGATTGCCGCTTGTATGGCAGCTATGGCTGTGGCGATGACTATGCCCATCGCGGCTTACTTGGCTTTCCCGGTCCCGTTCACCATCATCACAACGTCAGCACCTTACATGACGTTACTGGCCGTGACATTCCGGGTCGTCCTCGGTGGCGAAGTGTTCCGTCAGATGTTGAAGCATCGTGACCAACTGCTCAAACTCGTGGCTTTTTCTTGCATGGAAGTCTGTCTCGCAATCGTTTATCCTATGTATCAGGCGCTATTCGAAGCAGCGGCTGATACGCACTTCCAACTTCTCGTGGTCTTACTGCTCCCGCTTCTCAAACTCGCAATGAAATATCTCGTCACGCAGACAGTTGTGCATGTCGAAGATCTGATGCCGGAGGCTGTCATTGTCACCGTCGATTTCTTCAACGCATTGTACCTCGCCTCCAGCATGCAGAGCGCAACCTCGATGTCGACTGTGGTAGTCATCATGACCATCGACTTTTCTCAGACAGCAGTGGGGTTATTTACGCTACATCGACGCACGGCGGGTATCCTGACGCGGCTGGATGATGCATTGGGGGTTCCTGAAAGCGAACGAGGAAGTCGCAGTCTCTTGACATCTATCATTTTGCTGTGTCGCAGTCCCAAGAATTTTGAAATGCAAGTGCGCACTGACGTACGAGTATTCTCCACGCTTTACCACGAACTCACGCCAGAGTCAAGAACCTTGCTCACAAAGTTAAACGAGGTTCCAGTCGAGAAACGGCATGCCGGAGACACAGAAAACAGTGGTGGTGGCCCCAAACTATTTCTTGCATCGGAGGCTACTCCAAGCCCGACCGCACGAGGACTACGCAAATGGATTTCCAAATGCCTGATCCGCAACAACGCTGTGAAGCCCATTCGACCTAATATACCGCTGACAAATTGGGGGGTAATCGTGCCCGTTAACAACACTCGGGGGGCTGAGAAATTGTCTCAAGTCCCTGCGCTGCTCCACGAGGCACTCGCAGCACTCTTCACGACAGAGTGCCTCGTGCTGACTGAATTCTTGGAGTTCATCATCCCCACAATTTACGGAAATTATGTGTTGGCCATGGTGCATCTGCCAAGCGCGAAGTATCATATTGAGATGGTGGGTGTGACGACAGGCAACGTGGGCGCCACAGTCCAAACCGTGTTTGTGTACGCGCTGCTGGAGTTCCTGTCTTTTGTGATCCTGACCGTCATCATGCAGCGAAACTGCAGTATGAGAGCGCTCTCGCACCTTGCTTTCGTGCTGCGTACGCAAATGCCGCTCATCCAAGGACACATGCTGCTGTGGATAGTTATCACAATCGCCTTCCGCGTTGTACATTTCGGTACGAGAGTAGGGAGAGCAGCCTTTGCTGTGAACCCCTACGAGCAACCTATCAGTGAGCTTTCGTACCATCAGAGTTGTTCTTGGATGTGATTATTCAAGTGAACTGGGGTCGAAGGCAGCAAATCAAGGAAGGGAGGATACCTAACACATATCCGCGTGTTTTCTTCATGTATGCTTGTGTGCAGGTGTCGACTTCACATTCCAATTCAGCTGGTTTAGCGATCAGAGTTGACACCCGATTCAATCAAGCTACAGCATGAACGATTGGGTTGGTTTAAATGAGCCTTGGAGGTGCTCCAATTCAATCCCATCCTGGTTATGGCGTTCCTTCCAGCCTCGCAGCAATCGGCAGTTCGCCGCCCCCCGTTTGTTGTTCTAGCACTTCGTCTTCCTCAAAGTCCAGCGGTGGCCTAGTGCCACGCAATCGATATCCAAAACGGTGGCAACCACAGTAGCAACGTGGGTGTGACTTGGTCAGCAAAAAGGTGCAATGAGTGGGATGAACATTGTCGACTATCGAACGTACAGGAAGTTGACGAAATCCTGTCCGGGTAGGTATTTGGCCGCCACCTCCCGACGTGCCTCCAGGTCGCGACCGTGCATAACGAGCGCCTTGACCTTCTCCTTCGGAGACACACGCTCTTCGTCCAGACGCTCGAGTTGCATCAGCCGGCGTACCACGCGTGCGCGGTAAAAGACACGCGAGTACTGTGCGTCTACGAGAGGGCAGCCTTGCAGTGAAAGTCGTGCCAAAAAGTGGAGTTCCGCCAGGCCATTGAGTTCGTTGATGTCTGCCACGCGGTTGTGCGCCAGTTCCAGACGTTGCAGTCGCGTGCAGGCCTACGCAGCCATAAACAGGATTGATAGTTGCAACTCAGCACTAAATCGGAGAGACAAGTTGGCCAACTCGTCCAAGCTAAATGAGTAGGATATGAGCACGTACCCCAAGATTGCCGAGCGTCTCGAGGTCGTTGTGCGCAACATCCAGATGCTCCAGACGCGGAAGCAATGCGACGCTCGAGTCAATGGCCGTGAGTCGATTGTGACTTAGTAACAACTCCTCCAATGCCTTGAGACCAGTACCGATAGCTGCATCTGGCGTGGCAAGGCCGCGCATGGACGTCAGCCGGTTGTGCGAGAGATCCAACACACGTAGGAAGCGAAGCCCGCTCACGCCAGAGATCTCCTCAATGTGGTTGTGTGCCAAGTAGAGCTCCAACAGGAACGGGTGCGTGGCTGACAGCTCAGTGCGTGGCATCTTAGTAATCTGGTTGCCGCTGAGCGTGGCCTTGCGCAACAGCGAACCGATCCAGCGCGCACCATCGACCCAAGCGTTGTTAGGCGTGCACTGCGGCACGTGGAAATCTAACACCTCGGTGAGTTGATTATCCGCCGCGTCCAGCGTCAACAGTAGTGGCAGGCTCTGCAGCGGCTCCAGCGACGACAGTGAGTTCTGGCTGCAAGCCAAGTGCTGAAGGTGTGGGAAGTCGCGCAGCGCGTGGAGATCCAAGAGCTGCAGCTTCGTCAGCGTTGCTGTGGTGTACACGTGCGCCTGTGTGAAGGGGTTTCGTCCCAACACGCTCAGGCGCTTCGCCACTTGCGCCCGTGTTAATGGCCCAGGCTCAGAATCTTCATCTTCATGCTTTTCATCCTGGAGCAACCACACTGGGTTTTCTTTGTCATCTCCATTCTCCAGCATTGCAGACGCTTCTGGCATCGCCATCTTGGCTGAGAAACTTGCGATCTCAAGTTGAGCGGCTGAGCAGCCGCGGCCATTCGCGTCGTTCTCCTCACAGAGTCGCCGGCTCCGCAACGGCCAACACCTTGGCTACTAGACTCCAGTCTGGAGCTGGAAAGCGATACGAAACGCTGTCAAGTGACCGAGAGGTAGATATGAGCCTGATCTCATCGTGAGGGATGATGTGGATGAACATGACATGAAACGCGGGCAGCACAAGCCCCAAAGCTCCTTATTACATGGCAAAAATGGACAAACGCGTGTACTTACTTGACGTGATGCAGCGGACGTGCACGAGGGAGCAGGAGAGAGCTCGTCCACGTCGCTAGCGAAGAGTAGAACGCTTTCCGAAAGGCGCAGCGTAATAAAGAGAGAGCTCTAGTGCTTGTCTACGGGAGGACGGGACAGTGTCGCGCTCCAGGCGTGGTAATTGAAGGAAAGAGCCCTGCCGGTTTCCTAGAGAGTGGCACCTGGCGTGGCCATGAGCACCGACACCTCGCGGCACGAGCGGTCGGCGTTGGCGGGGCTCTTGGCCTCCATGTCCAGTTTCTTCTTCTTCTGGCGCACCGTGTAGATAAAGCCACCGGCGGCCACACCCAGCACAGCCACACCCGCAGCGAAGACGATGCCAATCGACGAACTGCTGCTACCCGACGATTCGGTGCTCACCTCCACAGCACCGTCCGAGCCGCTGGAGCTCGTGGTCGTGGTCGTGGTACCTGTCGACTGCACATCCGACGTGGCCGACGCCGTGGCCGTGACTGAGGTCGTGGTGTCCACCGCAGCCTCCACACCAGCGTTGCCACTGCTGGCCGAGCCTGAGCTACTGGTGCTCGAGCCGCCCAGCGTGAAGTTGCCAGCGTAAGCCTCGGCATCCACCTCCAGCCCAAAGTTGCTCTTGGAACCGCTGGCGCTGCTACTCGCCGATGAGCCCGACGCTTCCGATGACGTCGGGGTCGAAGTAGGCGTGGGAGTTGGCGTGGCCGTCGTGGGCTCCGGCGTGGACGTGGTAGGCTCGGGGGTGGCCGTCGTGGGCGTTGGCGTACTGCTGGTGCTGGCACTGGCACTCGTGGTGCTGGTGCTGCCACCACTGCCGCCCGGGCAGAAGGTGATCTCGAAGTCCGTCCCCTCCGGGCACGTGTGCGTCTTGGTGTCGTCGCTCGGGTACTGGTAAGCGTCCGCACAACCGTCAGCCTCGCACGTGAGCACCTCGCACGTGTCGTCGCCCACGTTGTCCTGCGGCGTCATCTGGATGGCCGTGTTGAAACCCGTGTTGCCCGTCTGGGACTGGCACGAGCTCAGACTCGTGCAGCTCCCCGAGTCAGGCGGGATGATGCTGATGTCGTACCAGGGCGTGCCGTCCGAGTCCACCGAGATCTCGGCCACTGCAGGCCACAAATGCACACACATCCGCCAACAATCGCAACAGATCGCCGAGTCAGTCGCTGGGTCTCATCAAGAACGTGACCAGGGAGTGCAGGTCAAAAGCAGTAGCGCGGTGCTGTACGTACGGGTGGCCTCGTCGGATTCGCCATTGCGGAACATGCCCACGTAGCCGTTGGCGAGCGTGCGCGTGGTGGATCCGCCCGCAGCAAGCGTCTCGGTGGCGCTGTTGTCGTACAGCGCCACGGACTCGGAGCAACTGTTGCTGATGGTCACGGACACGGACGCCTCCACGGACGCCAGGAAGGCCGTGAGACCCGCCGCAGCCAGCGCGAAACGGAGCATCGTGGCTTAGCTTAGCGCGAAGGCAAAGTCGAAGTCGAAGTCGAGGGCGGAGATATCGGCGGCCCGAAGTTGAGACCCGGAGCGCGCGATTGGCTTCTCTGCTGGACGCTCGGTTCCACGAGGAGAGAGAGAGCGACGAGAGAGAAAGGCAAAATGAGACTCACGCCGTCGGGGCCGCTCGCCTCGATGCGGCGGCAAGGAGCTGCTGGAGCCGGGAACCCGCGTGACTCGCTCGGTAGCCGGAGAGCCCAACCGGGGGTCGACTGTCAACGCTCGAGCAAAGGCGTGGCCAAGAGGGATATGTCACGCACACGAGCTGTGGCCAGCTGGGGCTGGCGGTGGGTCGCCAGTGGTGCAGAGAGCGGCTAGCGGCGCGTCCATTGGCAGAAAAGTGTTTCCGAGAGGGCAGGAGCCAATCGTCGTGCTCCCTTTCACGATCGAAAACCCTTCCCCGCTATACAGCCCGGACCTCACCTCCTGGGCCTTGCTTGATTGAGCCTTCGAGTGACACACGCGGATGGCGGAACACTGCGCCAGGCATCAAAGCGAGAACGGGGGCGTCGCTTCTTCGCGGGGGGGGGGATGAATGGCCATCCGCGCAGGAGCAGCACGCGGGATCGGCCGGCAGCGCAAAGCGCAAGGCGGCGTGTGCGTCGCTGGAGAAAGCATGCGGCTTTCGGTGCAGCGCGCGCCGGCATGGAGCTAGGTTTGCTGTCTGACTATCAGTCTGCGTGTCATTGCTGGCGGCTGATTGACACGCTGGCACCCTTGGCGTGGGTGCACGAACAGACGAAGATGCGCCGAGTGCTCCCACTTGGCCGTGAACTGCATCCGAGGCGGAAGATAAGGAGACGCAAGCTGCCGCTGGAATGATCTGAATGCGGATAACGCGGCGAAGCGCGGTAGGCCGGAAAGCAAGCGCGTTCCACTGCAACACCCGCGTTTGTGCAGGCGGTAGCACACGATGCCCTTGTCCAGGCCAGTGTCCCTGGCCCAGCTGGTTGCATGTCTCCAAGTCCTGCTGGGAGAGTCACCGCGCACTCGGGTGCTCGTGGATCGCCTTGAAGCTGGTGCAGACGACAGAGCAGGGCCTTTGCTTCCTTCGACATCGCTCTCGCGGCAGATTGGATGCCGGCCGAAGTGCATGGCTGAGCTGCGCCGTGCTCTCTGTCGTCTCGAAGGTGTTCGTTCTCGACCCAGGCGCGCACTCACAATTGGACGCGAGTGTCTTTGTTGCTTGTCTCTGCGTGCTCGGTGTGGAGTCGAGGACCGGCAATCGAGCACTTGAAGTTCGGATGCGACTAATGCCGGCAACCACGCCCCGCATGACACGCCGCCGTGCTCCTCAGCAAGTATTGCGGGTGCGTCGTTTGTCGAGACGAATTGGCCATGTTGGCCTCAATGAGGGAGGAGATGGCTGTGCTGTACTGGAAGAGCACTACACGACGAAGTCATGCTCGCGATGCGAGAAAACCAACCGCAGCATCACCAGTGAGAGGCTCTTCTCACACTCGCACTGCAATCTGACCCTCGTCTGCGACGTGAACGCCGCGCGTAATATCTACCGGAAGAACGAATGCCTCCTCACCCGGAGGTGCCTACTCCGCGGTTGTTCGTTGCGCGTGAGCTTGCTCGCACACAATGCCTCCACGCTCGGTATTGCGGGGAGTGGTGATTGCAACTGGAGGCACTCGGTTTGTTCAACAGAAACGGACCCAGACTGGTAAGGCGCACTTCTTCATCCAGTCGAATTCTCGTCGGAAGCGCGGGCAGCCGTTCAGATGCTGGATCACCAACTTGTAGTCATGTCCCTGCGAGACAGATTGATAGCACCTGCGGCAACACGACGCATCGTCACGTGGAATAGTGGAGTTCGGACCGGTGTTTGGACGTGGAACCACAAGGAACTGCCACACCTCATGAGAATATAGTCAATCCCTGGCAGGCTGAGTTGCTTGCAACAACTTGGTGGTGCCTTCACACACTTTGCAACTAGGCTATTCCTCACTGTCTCTGTCCAGAGACTAACGGACGCGGCGCAAGACTTGCAGACCGTGGGGTGTTTGTCGTCACTGCCACCTTAGATTTCACTGGAATATGCCCACAATATCCTTGCGCACCGTGTGGTCATTTCGGGTCTTGACTCCTCGAAATACGAGCTGCTCCGGATCACGCTGCTCCTCGAGAGCACGTCAATCTGCCTTGGCGGCGGGCGGGGCCTCAGGTGAACAGTTGAGGGCCCGCAAGCCCGCTACGACGAACTCGCCCGTAGCCTGGTAGAAGTTGTCAGTTTCCCAGTAAGGAACCTCGAGAAGTGTGATTTCCGAAGCTCGACAAGCCTCGCGCTTATCTTGGTCGCACCGCTGTTGCGAGTGGAAGCCGGCGACACCTTCTACGTGGAGCAAACGCACGTAACGGTAGTGCTGTATCCCTTGGACCTTTGCAGCTGTCCGAGTCGCCTCGTTATAGCAGTTCAGTTCCTTGCAGCCCGTAGTGCTCACAAGATTCCACCCGGAGCGCACCTTGATCAACTTTCGGCCGGTCACTTGCTGCGGGATGCAGTTCATGTTCGCCTCTCCGCGGCTCTGGGGAGAGATTTTCGCGCACTGGTTGCACGAATGTATCCTATTCAGCACGCGATTTGGAGCGTTCACGGAGAGGTTCTGGAGGTTGATCGTGCACTGGAAAACGAGGTGCTGCATCATCCTCGACTTCTTGCTGCTGTGCGTCCGAGCAAAGTAGTGTTGGAGGATACGCGGTGTATAAGCAAACATGCAAAAGAATTGGAGCTAGCCCGGAGCAGAATGCAAACTCACGTTGAAAGAAGGGGCAAACAGACGAGAGAACACAGCGCACTCACGAACAAGGTGCCGCGCTGCCACCTTCGGAAGGTGGTTGTGCTCCACCTCGTGTCAGTAGTACCAGCACCTTGTCGCTACCTGGTGCAGCGCCTTCGGAACGCCGGAAAGGTGGCGCCACACAGGAACCCTGGGGCGGCCCGGGACGGCTCGACGACCACCGTTCGGTGGCAAACACACAGCACACGAGCCCAGTGAGCGAGGAAGGTTCTCTCCATCGCCACGAAGTCGAGCGCAGGAGGAACAGGGAGATCAAGTCTCGCTAGAACGTCCGCTGTCTGTTTCACAATGTCGCTGAACTCGCCGTCCTCGATAATCGCAAGCCAAATGTTCTTGGATTCGGCTTCGACTCGTTTGCGAGCGCCGCACATCAGAAGATCTTGAAACTCGTCCTCGGTCATCCACGCTATAACGCGAATGTGGTGCTGGACCCCTTGGAGCTCGAAGGCCATCTGCAGTATGGCTCACCAGGCGTCTAGTTGAGGAATGTGGCCAACTCCTTACGGGTTGAGACTCACGGGAATCCGG
>JAADYK010000611.1:0-16614 GCA_023338225.1 Halophytophthora batemanensis
GCGATGGTTTGAAATGCTGGAGGCTGGCCGCTTAGGTGTTCCCAATCTACCTCGGACTTCCCACGAGATGCCATCGCCTTTCTTGATACTAACGCTCCGCTAACATCCACGCCAGGATCGCCCAATCAACCGGTTTGGGATGCACCCCGCTCCATGCTGTCACGGCTCCCGGACGCTCAAGACCGCTACACGGCGAAGGCATGCTCGTGCTGCGGGAGAGTCAACCGCAGTATCACCCGCGAGAAGGTCTTTTCGTGCTCGCACTGCAGCCTGAGGTTCGACCGGGACGTGAAAGTCGCGCGCAACATCTACCTGAAGAACGACGCCTGTTCACTCGGGCTCGTGGAGTCCGGGTGGTCAGAGACGCCTACTCCGCAGTTGTTCGTTGCGCGTGAGCTTGCTCACTACCCATCGACCCGAAACAAAACGGTAAGCCTTCTAGGGCCAGGACGGTACTTTGGTATCTCATGGGAGCTTAGGAGCATATCGATGCGACGACATCTGAAGTGGGGCGTGCTCGCTTAGGAGATTCCGATGAAATGCTTCCTCGGACACGACTTCACAAGTCTAGTAGTGCTTGCTTGTGTGTTTTGCTCGACGCGCTCTTTACCCTTCCTTGAGGCCACGATGCCATTCTTTCTCTACTCGTTCTTCAGCACCTACTTCCTATCTACACACCGCATCCTACCGAACTCCCTCGAAACCAACGCGTACGGCAGCGTGCAAAGACCTAAAGCTCGGCTGTGAGTCCCAGGGATCGAAACGTGTGTGCTGGAGTCAGCTGACCGCTGTGGCTACAAAACTGCGTCTATCTGTGCGACAAGCGTGCTCTCCTCTGCGTCAAGGCGGTGAACCTACGCGACTGCCCGTTCACTGCAGTATTGACCAACATCCGCCCGCGCCACAGTGCTGGCTCGTGACTCGACTCTCCAGGCGGCAATGTGGCTGGCCGCACTGCAACCACTGCAAGAGGCCGTCCTAGCTCCAATGCCATGCTTTGGAGGACGCCAGACGACACCTGTGCAAGTGCCCTGTCTTCATGAAGTTCACGTCAAAGATGCCGGGGCATCGGCGTCTTAGATGTATGGGTCAGCCGTAGGATACCAACTCCAATCGCGCAGAGAAACCTGCGATGTATCCCGCCTCCCTCACACTGCAGATGGACAAGCTGCAGGGACCTGGGGCATACACACGGCCGCTACAAGCGGCATGCTAAGGCGCTGAGAGTCGATGATTAGAAGTCTACTCAAGTATCGGAGGAGGGGGGTAAAGTATGCTAGCGTTGGCATTACAGGGAGCCGTGGTGCAGGCATCTAAATACTAGTACGACACTGCCGCGTGACAGTCTTACGGGCCTTGTGAGCGGCCCTCTCAATAGATAGAAGCCTTCTTGATCGGTGGCTTGGCGTCTGTGTGTGTGTGTGTGCATGTATGCATGTGATGGCGGTGGAGACGATGCCTAGTCGTTGATGTCCAGGATGTCTGTCCGGCTGGTGCTGCGCGAGTACGACTCGAGGTTCACCACCACGACCGTCACGTTGTCAAAGGTATGCCTCGCCAACGCCAGTGCCACGAGCGCGTCCGCCGCCTCCTGTGGGTCTGTGTGTGCAGCCACGAGCTTGGCCGCCGCCTTGCTGGTTACAACGTCCCATAGTCCGTCTGACGCCAGAATGAGGAACTGGTCGTCCTTGGTGATCTTGTGCGTCTTGATCTCCGGGTCGCATGACACCCAGGGCTTGAGTGACAGATCGCCAATGGACCGCGACATGGCCAGCGCGCCGTTCACACGAGGCACGTCGATCATCTTGTTCAGTGGCCACACGCGGTACACAAAGTCCGGCGAGCCTGTCACCTGAGCGCCGCAGGCTTCCAGGCGCGCGCGCTCGTCCTTGCGGTTGGGCTTGTGGTCAGACGACAAGGCGATGGCTTGGCCGGAGCGGGTAGCCAGCACGGCACGCGAGTCGCCCACATTCCCCACGTACAGAATACCGTCGCGGATCATGGCAACCAGACACGTGGAGCCGTCTTCCATGGCGAAAGAACGCTTCACGCCATTCCGCTGCGCCTGCAGGGCCAGTCCAGACCGTGTGCTCCGTCGCGCGATCTTGCAGAAGTCCGCGTCTGTGGAGAAAGCACACACAAAGAGAGTTCGAATGAGCTCGTGCAGTAGAAAGTCAACCCAAGTAGTCCAACGCAGACGCACCTAAAGCTCGCACGGCGTTCGTGATGGCGTCCTTGACGCTCGTTTCCGACTCTAGCTGCTCGTATATCCGCGGGAAGATGTTCTCGGCAGTGTAGCGCGACGCCCGGTCGCCGCAGTGGCCATCAAAAACGCCAAAGCACCCGCTGGCCGAGCTCGAGTACCCGTTCAGCGTCAACCGTTTTACGACCTTTCCGCCGATGAAATACGCGTCCTATTGCCACACAACAGTCCACAGTCCACACCCTAAGACTCTCGCATACGCACACGCGGCCAAACGCACGATAGCACAAAGACGAACGCACCTCCTGGTTGGGCTTGGGGCCGCGGTCCGTGGCGATGCCCACGGGCAGCACCTGCTGTTCCGTCTCCAGCACTTTCGCCGCGGGGCTGGCGCCGCTCTCGTCGTCGCTTGCCGCCAGTGTAGACGGATGCTTGCGCTTGTGCGCGCTGTCCAGCTTGGCGCCGGTCATGGTCGGTGTGTGGGAGGAAGCGGGCCCTTCTCCTCGGGGTCTTGCTCTTGGGGCTCCAAAGGTGAAATGGCACGGTTCGGGGGCCAGGCCAGGCGGCAAGATATGAAGCTTCCGAGCATGCACCTGCGTAAACAAATACGGGGCGGTTGTTCCGTGTCACGCGAACCGATTCAACGCCAATTATGCAATGAAAGAGGTGTCCACCCAGTACAGACCGCATGCTTCGACGGGGGCGTATCCAACCGTGTTTCGCAGGTTATGCGGAGAGAGAGGCCAGTCGCTGTCTTGACCCGTAAACAGACCCGGCTCTGCACGCCGCGTCAGCCGCGCTCGGCTCGTCTGCCCTTCCGAGTTTGTGGTTGCTCGCGCCCTTTCGCGCACTGGCCTCTCGGCTGGCCATAGTGAAGCCCATACGCCGCGCTGGCGCTCGCGGCCCATAGTGGATCGCAGTGTAAAGATCTCGGGCGCCAGCGCGGGGAACCAGACAAAGCGCCAACCAAACGCTAACTGCCATCCGCAGCGCGCACGCGAGCTTCTCGCGGAGGCGCCACTTCCTGCGCGCGTCGCCCGTAACGCCGCGAGTCTGTCCGCTCTTCCGCCTCTGCTCGTGGCGTCAACGTCGACGCCGGCGCGTGCCGCGCGGCATTCGGCGAGAAGCATCCGGCGGGCCAGAAGCTCCGACCCCCGCCCGGACGCAGCCAGCGAGGACACGAGGGGGCGTCGAGCGGCTTTGCAGCATTGAGCCAGTGGAGAATGAAGAAGGGAGAACAAACCGGCGAGAGCACGTTTCTATTGCCCCGAGTCGGATTTTTCGGCCAGACACGCCTTCGGCCTTGACAGACGGGATCGCCTCGAATCTCGGCGCACTGCGATGGCTCCACTTCCTCGTGCGCCGAGACTAGGAGTAACGCGCACAAACGCATGGGCATCGGCGGCGCGGGTCGAGCCCCCACCTCACCCATACTTTCTCGCCGAAAAAAGCGGCGTGGCGATTTCAGCGAAACTTCCGGAGCCCGTGCATCTGCGCGTTAATCACTCATTGTTGTAGGTCGCTTGGCCAGCTGGACGCATCTGGCGACTATGGGTTGGCTTGAATCTGCCTGGTGGCCGAGCTGCTGCTGGCGGCTTGGCCGTGGGTCCCGCGCTCGAAGAAGAAAGATGCCGCGGCGAATAATCGGCCAGCATGCTGGGACACCAGGCTCTGGAGGGCGGCTTGCTGTCCCAGGGGCCCAGGAATGGCTGCGCCGAGGTGTCAATCCTCGGGGCGGAACGTAAACACAGGCGGCAGAGTGATGGTGTCGCGTCAACACACGCCGTCACACCTCATCGCCCAATCAGACGGCGGAGAGTACTCGGAGCCCAAACTGTCCACCCGAGCCCGTTTCTGCATCTTTGGGCCAGAGGCGACTTTTACTTTGGGCCCTCCTCACCAGCGTGGACCACCCCATCCTCAATCCGCCCTGACTTCCATCATCTGCGCACCGAGGAAGCGGAGCGGAGGCAGCACCATGGCCTCCTTTGACGACCTGGCCTTCACGGGGCCGCCCGCCGACGTGCGTGCACGAAACTTTCCGACACGCCTGTGCACCTGCACTGCAGCTCACTCTGTTCTCGTCTGTGTACGCGTGATTGCGGCGCTGCGGTTGTATCGGCTCCTAGACCGGAGCGACAGCAGCCCGCTCAACCGCGCAGCTCTTCTGCCGCGACTGCGACGAAGTGGCGCAGTCCACAACACCCGGTAAGGCCCTGCATCCGCGCTTCTCCGCTGCATCCACTCCCTCTTCTCACCCTTTTCTGTGTGTTCTCGCCAGACGGCAAGCGCTGTTTGATCTGCGGCTGCGAACTGGAACAGCGACGACAGCAGACGGCCGATCATGCGGTGCGCCTCTTCTAAACCACAGGACAATGCGCCCCCTCTTCGCATAGCCCACGCTGATAAGCTACTGCTCGATTGTCTGCAGAATGCCACTGGCGCTCCGCTGGCTGCTGGCGGTGCGCAGGACCTGCAATCGGTCATGATGCGACTGCTGTCGGAGATCGGGAACGAATGGAACGGAGACGGCAGCAACGCGCGACGCCCCGCATCCGACGAAGCCGGTGCGTTATATCTACCACACTACGCTGAGTTGTCTGCTTTTTGCCTGCTTGTGGTCTTATCTGTCGGTGCTGCGGTGTGGCTTTTGTGTGAGGCCAGTGCAGCACTTGGGGTCCTTTGTGGCGGACCAGGCGTCCACTGTGGAGGTGGCGGTGGTTGTGAAAGGCATCAAGGGCGAGGTACGAACCGCACTGCAGTCAGACAAACACTGCTACAGGGGGAGGGGGGATATTGATGTGTCTGCTGTGATTGCACTGCTGCTGGCTGCTTTGAACCAGGTGATTGCCATCCCAGGCAACTTTGGGCCGTGCGAGTCGCTCGAGGCGCGTTGTATGGTGCTGGCCGAGCCGTTCAACGGTGCCAAACCCTTCCAGAACGCAGACAAGATGCAGGACAAGGTATGCATGGGTTTGTTCTCCATAGGTCAGCGGATCACACGGTATTGGGGACACAGTGCACTGACCAAGACGACATGCAGATCGTTGTGATGGAGCGCGGTGGGTGTACGTTTGCACGGAAGACGCTGCGTGCTCAGGCCGCAGGCGCGGCTGCCGTCATTATCATTCAGACCGCAGACGTATGGCCTTACACTATGACGGACTCCACGGGCGAGGGCCAAAATGTCTCCATCCCCGCCTTCATGATGAGCCAAAGCGTCGGCAAAGGGTGGGTTTGCTCTGCTCGCCGCGGTCTAGCCTGAGTTGTACGTAGCAAACTCCGTTGACCACGCTTTTGTCTGCTGTTGGCGTCGTGGTGGACAGCTTTGTGGCGTATCTTCGCCACGAGAGCGACGAGAAGACGACGGCGGATGTCGTCGTGAGGAAAGACGCCCGCGAGTGCGTCATCTGCCAAGTGGAATTGGCCGTAGGGATGGAAGTCACGCGAATGCCGTGCCAGGTACGACTGCGCAGCAATCCGTTGCGCTACTGCTGAGTGTGGGTGCATGTGGGCTCACACGTTTGCACTTGGACTGGACAGCACATGTTCCACACGACGTGTCTGCACGAGTGGCTACAGATCGGCAACTCGTGCCCCATTTGCCGCGTGGAGATCGCTGCCAAGCGCACGACGCACAGCGCCGCGGCCACCTCGCAGACAGCGCAGCAGCGCGGAGACTTCTCCTGGAGCGACTGGTTCTCATGAAGCAGCAGAGCAGACCACCACTGCCACTACCACTTGAAGCGCTTTGACAAGCGTGAACCAATGCAAGTCATCTGATTCCACTCCATACCGTGCTCTGATTGGACAGCAAGTGGTACAGGTGGTGCAATTGTCGGCCGGTGTACCGATGTACCGTTTGGCGACCAATGGGAGTCGAGGCGCTGGTCGGAATAATTGGCTGAAACGGCGCTTCCAGGCGTCCATGCGGGCCACTTCAGCCAAAGCACCAAGCACAAGCCAAAGCACGACCTCCAGCCAGCATGTCGACCGAGTTCTTCGCGTCCAGCGCCACCTCCACGGGCCCGGCCTTCTGCCCGCACTGCGGCACCATCCTGGACCACCCAGACACCAACAGCATCGTCTGCTCCGCCTGCGAGTACCGCTGTCGCTACCAAGGTGCGCTCCCGCTTCCTTGTCTGACCCAGCGGATGGCACGACGCCAATCTCACTCGCGGTTGGCTCTCTTGTATGCGCTGCAGACCTGCCGTCGCTCACTGTGGTGACGCAGAGCGAGGACAAGCCCGTGCCCAAGTGGCTGGACTCGGAGAAGGTCATGAGCGAGGTGACGGGTCCCGCGCGCGCCACGGTGGAGGAGACGTGCCCCAAGTGTGGCAACCCCGAGATGGACTACTACACGCTGCAGTTGCGCTCCGCCGACGAGGGTCAGACCGTCTTCTACGAGTGCAAGAAGTGCGGCCACAAATTCTCCGTCAACAACTAGACCAACCAACCAGCAAGCCAACCCGCCACACGGTTGGGTCTCCGCGTCGGTCAGATAGATCCTTTCATCCCTTCATGCATGTTTTCTCACCTTTTCCAGTGGCTTCTACTCTTGCTTTGCTACCTATCCACGGATCCTAACGTACGAGTGTGGCTACCAGCTATCGACTACTGCATGGAGAAACCCGTGAGCTCCATATTGATCACGAGCGTGAGGTATGTCACGAGCTCTTCACTCGAGCGGTAGACGGGTAGGTCAATCCGGTTGAAGCACGTGTGGGCCTTTGGGTAGAGTCCTGCAGGCGGGGTCCCGACGTCCACGAGCTGAATGCCGAAGCGCCGCACACAGCCGTCGTGGCTCAATAGCGCCTTGAAGCCTTCAGCAGGGACGCGCGACGTGCCCGTGACAAACTGCAGCAGCCGCGCGCGTTCCTCCTGTGAGAAGGCGTTCACAGCATCCCAGAACCACTGAAGCACACGCCGTTGTGAGCTTGTCCGCTTGTGCCTCCCCTGGTCCGTCTGCAAGTACTGCACATCTGTGTGTGTCTTCCAGTCATCCACGTCGATCTCCGGCACGCCACACAGCAGCAACTCCAGCTCCTGGTAGTCAAACACGGCCAACAGCGAGCGTGGAAGCACGTCGTAAAGCCCACGCAGAAGCGCCTCCAGCTGCTCCTGCACGCCACCGAACATCTTGTGCTTGAGCAGAAGCGTGAGATACTCTTCTTTGTTGGCATCTGTGACCGCCAGATCTCGGCCTCCAGGCTTGAGTTCCTCCGTGACGATGCCCCCGTCGCCTCCTTGCCGCTGCACTGTAAAATCCAGCGCGAGGTGCTCCGCGCCGTCGTTCTCGCGCAGCCAGAGCGCGTGGCGATGCAGTTCCACATCCAAGAACTCCAGGTCCGAGAAGGAGATGGGGACGCCCAGCAAGTGCTTGAGTAATGGGAGTGCCAGATGCACCGTCACAAGTTGGCCTTCCAGAAGGCACTTGGCCAGCAACCGACCCACGAACTCGAAGCATTGCAGATGGTGATGGTGCAGTTCGCCTGAGCTGGGGTTCACCCAATAGCCAGCGTGATCGGCGCAGGTTCGTTGGAAGAGGCCGTAGTTGTCGTCAAAGAGCTGCTCACACAGCAGCAGCACCCATTCTCGCAACAGCCCCCCAGCATCCAGGCCTGGCTCATCGATGAACTCGATCCGCAATCGCTGGCGTAGATCTGAGGACGGCACGAGCATAAGCAAGTACATGGACTCTCTCAGCACCGCTTCGCGCCGGATCTTGAGTAGCAGATGACCTTCTTCCCACGGCACAGCTACTTTGCTCAGTTCATGCAGGAACCATCGCACTTTGGCACGGAAGGGCAGCGCTGCCACGGATTCAAAGTCGATCGCACTGCTTGCGCGTGGGAACTCGTCCAAGTCGATGGAGGTCACGACTGCGTCTTCGTGGCTGATGGAGTCTGCTGGTACCCACTCACTGTGTCCTTGTTCGTTCACATGCCGCACATACCCCACTGAAGCCTGGGAGATGAAGGTGTCTTCCATTGTCCACTCTTTTGGCGAACGGACCTTGGAATCACTGGAATTGTGGCCACTAGGAACACGCTTCTTGATTGTCGGAGAGAACGTTCCAGTCGCGTCAGCACACGCAACCATGCTCAGCTCCGTCTCGATCCCCAAGTCGTCTCGATCGGCCCAATTACTCCCAGTTTCGAGTCGATTCGGAAGATCCTGGACTGGAGTTTCATACAAACACGCTGCAGGAGCTGACAACCGTTCGTTCTCGAGGATCACAATCGAGACGGAACCTGCAGGCAGACTGGAACGCAGGTCCGAGCCCTGCACACTCAGTCGTGAGGGTTGGCAATGGTCCAGTCGCACCCAGCGGAATTGGCCATCCGCGCTCTTCTCGCGCTGCCACAGGTGACGTCGCCGCGCACCACGCTGGCGCTGGTTCAGATTCATGTCGTTAAGACGACGCACGTGGAAGGAGCGGTTTCGAGCGGCGAGTACCTCACTGTTGTCTGCGGACTCGCACTGGAACGACGTCGCAACCTTCTTCTCACTTGCTGCAGGCGACGCGGCTACTTGGTTGGAAATGACTGCAGGAAGAAAGGAGACCACTCGTTACTGCAGGTTCAAAGAGAAGTATGGGGTGCTTCAAGCCGTACCTTCCGGAGTTCCACACATGAGGCACTCGCGCTTGGCCGGGTGGTTCTCGTGATAGCACACAGAGCACTGCCACTCCACCTCCCCCGCCTCAAGAAAGCTGTCCACAAGCGAGTGGCGCTGCATGTTGTTGTTGAGATTGTCACTCTCCGCGAAGCGTCGAAGCCGCCGTTGATGTAGGCAATAAACCAGCATGGAGCCCAACGCGAACGTGAGCATGGCGCCCAGAAAGAGGTACACGTACTGCGCGATGCCTGGTGCAACAAGCCAACAGAGTATAGCCATCCCCAACAGTCCATGAGTATTCCAGGCCTTGGCGTCTGCTTGATGCTGCTTACACAGCCACTTACTCTCACGCTGAGCATCCGACAAGCCTGCAAATACCAGGGCGGTTCTTCCGTCGTCCATTGGCATTGCTCCCAACGGTGATGGCGCTGGAGAATCGAGCGTATTTCCCACAGCTATCGCCTGTAGCATCCTGGAGTGCAACGAGTGCGAGAAGCCTTTGAACTGCACTCTGGCTTGTCGGACTCGCACCCAGACGCTGAATGGCACACTTTGCCGACCTGCAATAGCCAACCAGCCCTCCCAGTCCCAAGTCGTTTCTTCTCCACACAATGCATAGGGAGCGCCTCTATCAATATGCCCTCTTCTCTCTTCTTCGCATGCCCCGGGGTCGTCGCACGCCTTCTAATGCAAGCAACGCGACGTTTCATCTGACAGGTTCACCCTGAAGAAAGCCAGCACGAGAGCTAGAATAGATGTTGCGAATTCCTACTGCTCGTCGCACTGCAGTGCGCATTGTGAGCAGGAGACGTGCACTCGTTCCCGTTTGCCACACGACCGCGGCCTCGGCAGTGCACCGTGGGGTCTACACAGCTTTTTGTTTGCCGCTCAAGGTTGACACCTCGGAACCTTGCAGGTCGTTGATGACCCCACCTCTTCGACGTGAATTTGATGAAGACAGGACACTTGCACAGGCATCGTCTAGTATCCTCTGGAGTATGGCATCGGTGCTTGGCCGGTTTCTTGCCGTGGCAGCAGAGTCACCAGCCAACTTGCCTCTGCGGGTCTTTCTCATCAGCGAGCCATTAGCCAGTGCCACGGCATGCACAGCAGACAGCCCATGGCGCGAGCAATTCTATTCCCAGGGCGAGGCCTTGCCTCAGGTGTTCCTAGCCGTGTTTGTCCGCCTTGGTGTGGTGGCGAGCAAGGGGCTTGGGCAGGTACCCCTTTAGGCAAAAGAGGGTCCTGCAGGCACGGCGAGATGAACGTAATGTCGAGAGAAGCCGCCTCGGTTGCTTCATATCCACCTCGGCACGCACATTGACGCAGAGAAGGCAAGCCCGATTGCACGGAGGGCCCAGGCTGCAGCAACCCAAGCGAAGTATGCAACCAAATGCCTTCGGAGTCGGCAAACGTGGCCCAGTCGGGCTGCTTGTTCGCCTCGATATGTTCCTAAGCTCCCATGAGATACCAAAGTACCGTCCTGGCCCTAGAAGGCTTACCGTTTTGTTTCGGGTCGATGGGTAGTGAGCAAGCTCACGCGCAACGAACAACCGCGGAGTAGGCGTCTCCGACCACCCGGACTCCGGGAGCCCGAGTGAACAGGCGTCGTTCTTCAGGTGGATGCTACGCGCGACTTTCACGTCCCGGTCGAACCCCAGGCTGCAGTGCGAGCACGAGAAGACCTTCTCACCGATGATGCTGCGACTGGCTCTACCGCCGCACGAGTATGGCTCCCTCGTGCAGTGGTCTCCCCACTGGAACCACGACTTGTCCTTGATCCGCCTGGAGCGAGCGGAGCACTCGTGGCTTTGAGCGTCCGGGGTCCATGACAGGATGGAGCGCGTTGCATGCACAAGTGATTAGTCGAGGTTTCTGACGTATCACGAGCGGCTGGCAGGCGCTACGTCTTCGTGATTGGCTAAAACTGGGGAAGCTGGGCGATTGGATTGGCTGGAAGGCTTCAGAGTCTCTCAGATCGCATAGAGTAGTCACGAGAAGACTTCCAGAAGTCGTCCTGTCTTATCCAAGCAGAGCTCGAAGAATCAAGGCCAAGGCGGGAGGGAAGCAGACTCGGGGGCGATGCCGGCGCTGGAGGTGTTCGGGCGCCGCAGCCGCGTCGTGGGCAGCGACGACCTGTACTGCCCGGCGCTCTTCCTCATGCTGTACCAGCTGCCGCTGGCGCTGGGCTGTGTGTTGTACGCGAGTCTGTGGCGCCGCTGCTCGTCCATGACGCTGGACGACAGCGGGCTGCCTTTCTGGTACATGCTGGGCGCCGTGCCGCTACTGGGCTTCATGGCCTGCATCTACCTCATCGTCATGCACGTGGCAGCCAAAGGGACCATCGTGGACCACGAGCGTCGCATGCTCATGCCACGCGTGCTGCACGTGCACACACTCTGGTCCGCCGTGCTGCTGGGCTACGGCGTCTTGGGCATCTGCTGCTGGTACTACCGCGAGATGTGCGACCCAGACGCGCACTTTGTACTGGGGCTGGGCGCTTGTCTCGTGGCACAGGTGAGCTTCACCTCCACACTAGGCTTCTGCATCCTTAGCGACGTGCCACAAGACGACGCGCTGGAGAAGGAGAAAGACCACCCGCCTGTGCCCACGACGCTGGATCCCTATGGTAACGCTATTGCATGTGAACGTCAGTCGTTATTGGATGGTACGTGGCCGTCTGCGGGGGGCTGCATGCAGGTCGCAACGCGCTTTACTAACACTATGAACGCTGGCTGCAATGTGTCACTCGAGCAGATGTAGAGCGAACCATCCCGTCCTCAGACGTGTACGTGCCGCATCGCCAGCACCTGTGGAAGCAGCGCTGTACTCGCTGCTGCACCTGCATGCGCTGCTTCACCTGCAATCTCTTTGGCGGCGCTGGCACACGTCACGACAGCATGTCCGTGGTGGCCAATGTCTTCTCGCGCCTCTTTTACGGCAGCCCGGACCTTGTCATCTCGGACATTATCGCAGGCTTCATCCTCCTGGCGGCAGTCCAAGCCCACGAAGAGAACATGGAGGTCATTGCCACGTCGCCGCATCGCGACGCAGACGAAGAAGGCGAGACGCTGGGCAAACTACGCGCTCGACTGCGTGCCAGTCGCCAGAATACGTCTTCAGACAGCGTGGATACGACCGGTGTAGCCACTTCCGCCACTGTTAACAGCAACGCATCGCTGCTGTCTCTGTCGTCTGTAGACGCAGAGGAAGCCACGCACCACGTCGTAGTGAACGTGCCCCCTACGTCGGCAGAGGTGGAGGATCGGCAGGAAGCCCAGCCGTTCTACTACCACCCGTCCGACCCTCATCTTCGAGACACGGAGTTGGCGTCCCGCGTGGAAGAACTGGCGCACTTTTCACGCTATGCCATTGGCATCTACGGCTGGATGCTCTACATCTGGTCGCACCCGTGGAGCGGCTCCATTCGCCTGGCGCTCTCGTGTCTGCGTCGCAATCTGCCGTACGTGCACGGCGATAACTGGTTCCATTTGGGCCAGACGGCGCTGCAACTCGAGACCAAGGTGCGTGCCGATGCCATTGTGTACGCCAGCTTCCACAACTCGGTCTACCAGCCTGCCTTTGCCGTCGTATTGGACCACGAACGCCGAGAGGTAGTGGTGGCCATTCGTGGCACGCTGTCGCTTGAAGACTGCCTCACAGACGCCATCGCGTACGGTGTGCCGATGGATGGCGTGGCGGATCGCTGGGGCTGCGAAGGCTGCGGCGAATACGCGCACCAGGGCTTCCTCACGTGCGCCGAGTCGGTTTACCTGGAACTCAACCGGCTCGGGATCTTGGAGATGCTCTTTGACGACAGCGCCACGGCTGTCGTCGCCACGGACGTGGTGAACGAGTGCGAGCGTGGTGCTTACAGCGACTACGGCCTTGTGGTCACGGGCCATTCACTGGGAGCGGGTACGGCCGTGTTACTGGCCGTGCTACTGCGACCCAAGTATCCCCAGTTGCGCTGCTTCGCCTTCAGCCCCCCAGGTTGCACCATGTCGCCGGCACTGGCCAAGCGCTGCGCCGACTTCACCACTTCGGTTGTCGTGGGCGATGATATCATCGCACGCTCGTCGCTCACGTCGGCCGAGGCGCTGCGAGACCAAGTACTGGACCTCATTGGCCGGAGCAAGGTGAACAAGGCGGCCATCCTGCGTCAGGTGGTGGCGTGGCGCAGTCCCGACGAGCTGCTGTATCGCCCTGGCCACCATGAGCGCTCGTCCTTTGATGCAGAGGACGAGCAGGGTAACATGGAGAGGAGAGAGCTCTCGCCTTTCATGACGCACCTGTCCAACTACCGCACCATGTTGCAGCGCATCCAGGCATCCGAGCCTATCAATGAGCTCACGGTGCCTGGACGTCTCATTCACCTCAAGCGTGTGGTGCGGGCCAAGGGAGTGGGTGGCTGCTGGGTATGCTGTCGACCGGGAGGGGGTGGCGTGTGCTGCACAGCGCGCACCAACTACCGCTTCGCCTGGGCGGCTGAGGGCCAATTCGACAAGATCCGCATCGGTCGCACCATGCTGGACGACCACTTCCCGGACAAAGTGCACTACGTGCTGGAAGACTGCGTCAAGCGCATGAAGAAGAGCAAGCAGGAGTGTCTCTAGAGGGGTGAGAGGAGATGGTGGCCAGCACGTCGTCAGGATCTAGGGCCGCTTGAGATAGCAGGCCGTATATATATGCATGACTGGAAGTTGCGTTCTTGGACATGGAGTCCACGTGCAGCAGGAGGACGATGGAGGACGCTTCACCGCGGCGTGCGGCCACATACCACGCACTGGAAGGTGTCGGCGCTGTTGGCTTTGGAGCATACGGCGCAGGTCCACGTGGCCACCGACGCAGACACTTGTTTAGAGGCCATCGCTGCAGGGCCGGCACTGCCGCTGCCACTGCAACTGCCGTTGCTAACCGAACGAGATGCCTGGTAGCCGTTTCCAGAAGCCGAGAAGCTTCCGTTGCTCCCGTTGCTCCCGTTGCTCGCCGGGGCTGGCGGAGGCGCCACAGCAGTCGCGGCAGCCACTGGAGCACCTCCTCTGCTCGGCTCCGTGCCAAAGAGCGACGGATACTCCACCGCCTTGAGTGTGCTTCCTCCAGCCTTCGCATCCCGCAGCTCGTCTTCCAGCACACTAATGCGTCTCAATGCCGCTGCCATGGCCATCTCCAAATCTTCCTGCGGACCATTGAAGCTAGTGACGTCGTCTTCATCCTGTTCCCCCGCTGCAAACAACGGTGGCGTGGGGCTGCAACCAGGTGCAGCAGGGAACACCGCACCACGGAAGTAGTAACTGCTCCAGAGTGTCACCTGCCGTAGTACGGCTGGGGCATCCGGCAGTAGGGCTCGCTCACCGTCCGGACGGAAGAAGGGATTTACAAACCGCGAGTCGCGCAGCAGCGGTACCCAGAGCGATGGCGTGCGCTCCCGCACATGCCAGGCACTCCGTTCCCGCTCGCAATTCCCCAGGAAGGAGCCGTATCGCGCCGAGAAGAGCGCGTCCGCCAGTGCTTCCAGCAGCCGCGCATTGAACTCAAAGTGTGTCGGGAAGACCCGCGTGAGCTGCCACACACAGTCCAGGAACTGCAGGAAAATGGGCGCTTGCTGGTCGTCGTCAGCCTCGGTGCGGCCCGGCGCCACGCGGTCCTGGAACTTATGGCCGGCCCGCAGCCATTCCTTCTCCAGCAGCTCCAGGAAGCCGCGACGCGAGCGGTAATGCGCGTCCAGCAGTAGCTGCGCCAGCGCACAGAGCTGCGCCGTGCGATCCCAGCCGTCACTGCAATGCACCACCACGGTGGTCGCCTGCTCTTCCAGCGCTCGAGCCACTTGTAAGGCACCAGCCAGCACACGCCGCACATGCGCCAGCCAGCGCGTGTCCTCTACACGAGCGCCCCAGCCCAGATCCGCGCTTTCCGAGTAGTTGCCGATGCCATTGCCGCTGCCCAGCGCTCGCACCGCCTCCAGACTCTCCCGCATGGTGTGGATGTTGCCGATGTTGAGGAAGCTCAGTCGTGCGTGCGCGAGATTGCCGCTCTCCGTCCCACCGCCAGTCAGGTTGTTGGCGCGAGCATTCAGCTCCGGACGACAGTCGGCGATCCAGATTTGGCGACCGCCGGCCGCGGAAGTAGCGCGAGCAATATGCAGTAGGTATTGCTCGTCCGCGGTGCTCTGCGCGTGCAGAATGCCGCGCTTGGGCTGCGCGCACCGCCAGAGCGCGGCGCCATTGCGCGCGTGCACGAAGCTGCAGATTGGCAGCCGGCCTTTCGAGCGGAAGGCGGCCACGGCGCCCACTTCGGCGTCGCTGGCGGCGGCTGGCACCACCAGTTCGCGTGGGTATGTGGGGCACATGGCGAAGTTGGCATTGAGCTGCGTGACGCGGAAGTAGCCGTTTGAACCGGCCAGAGTGACGCCCATGCGGCGGAAATCCGCCTGTAGATCATAGAGCACATGTGCCTGACGATCCTGCGGCGTGGCGCCCGCGCTAAAGGCGAAGAGACTCAGAGGGGAGTCCAGGAAGACGTGGCGGTTGAGCGTCGGCAGCAGACGCGTCACGTCGCCGCCCAGCGTCCAGGAGCGCAGGTCCTTAAACTTGAGCACGAGCTGGGACGGCATGCCGCCACCATGCGAGCGCGATGCAGGCGTCGTGGCCTGCGGGTACGCGATGCGGGCGACGCTGGCGCGTGGCTGGCCGCGTAAGGCGGCGTCTAGTAGTCGGTGGAAGGCGCCACGGGTGCGTAGGGAAGAGCTTTGTGGCTCGAAGCGCAAGCGGAAGGAGGTGAGCACGAGCGCACCGGGGAGATCTGGAAGCCGCAACGCCGAAGGGAACACGAAGGAGCAGCTGAGCGTGGCCGTGACCGTCTCGTTGGGCAGCAGATCGGTGGCGTTGCCGCTGTAGCTGGCGGTGGAGTTGGAGAGGGAGTTGCTGAGTGATGCCATGGCGAAGGATGAGGACGAGGCGGACGAGATGGAGGACGCCGGGGACGACGCACCGCCGAAGAGGTCGCTGTATCCGGATGCAGGTGCGGCGCTGATGCTAGCGCTGGTGCTGGCGCTGGCCGAGGACACGGAGCTGGGCGGCGAAGGGGCCGACTTGGGCGCTAGAGCCATGACGCGCGCCATGCGGGCGTGGTGCGCGCACTTGCCCGAGGCGGCGTCCGTGGCTGCAGACGCGCAGCGAACACCTGCGTGGGTCACGGCCGAGCACTGGTCGCTGGTTGCGCTGAGGACCATGGCGGCGCGGGCGCGTGGGCAGCGGCGAAGGCGGAGGCGGAGGCGGAGGTCCCGACGGCCGCTTCCTCGAGTGCTTTTCGGCTTCTTGGCTTCTTGGTCTTCATGCAGGAGCCTCCAGGCCGCTCGGGTGTGCCCAATCTGCCACGGAGTTCCCACGAGTTGCCATCATTTTGGTGCACCTCGCCCTCGATGATTCACCCACATCAAGGCCAGAATGGGCCAATCACAGGGAAGATGGGACCTAACCTAGCAGCTGCTCGTGATACCAAAGAAGCCCCGAGTTGCCGCGTTGCCGTCACCGCAGCACTTAGCGATGCAGCGGAGCTTCTCCGGGTTTCTCGTAGCTACCTTCTTGCATAGCCGCTATTCCATTCCTTCCCAGTTCTGCGAGCTACTGCCGACCTATTCCTGCGCCTCCACACCCAAGCACGCGACAAGACCTCCTCGCTCCACTTCCTCGTTCATTTCTCTAGTTCTTCTCTACATGGGGGATCGACCAGTGTGGTGGGGGCGGTCGGTCGACCAGCGCGCAAGAGAGACATGGATTCCGACGGCGCAA
>JAADYK010000612.1:0-16600 GCA_023338225.1 Halophytophthora batemanensis
GACGTAACACGGCGTTGCGCACACTTCGCTGCGACTTGAGCGCCTGCACACGCGCGGTCAGCACTTGAGACGCGCGTCGGAGTCCTTGCGCCTCCTCCTTGCGTGCAAGGTACGTGGCCTTCCGCGGCTTGGTCCGCCGAGCTTTGGGGGTTCTGGGCGCGGTCTGAGGCCTGGAGCCGACGGCCACGGTCACGGGCACAGCAGGCGCGAGGCGCACGGCCGGCCGTGGCAGCGAGCGGGCCGTCATGGCGGCGCTGGCCCCCGCTTCCTCTGCGCTGGTCCTCATGCTCCCCTCACTCTTCTTCCTCCTTCAAAGCCAATCACGAGAGAATGAATGTATGCAGTAGTACGTGTCTATTGACCAAGAACGTCGGCTGACTACAGCGAAGTGGGCAACGCGAGTTGCTGGCGCAGATACACGAGCATGGCGTCGGTCATCCGCGCATCTGCGTCGTGCAGCTCCTGCAGCTCCTGGCGCGAGACGGCCAGTGCTGAACCTCGGATGCACGAGCAGCGCCAGCGTGTCAGCACCACGACGCGCTCGTTCTTGTTCTCGTTTTCGCTCTCGTGAACTGCTACTCGTAGCACGCCCGTAGTATCGCGTCGCACCCGCTGCTGCGGCCTGTACGGATACAACTCGTCCTCGTCCACAAAGTCCGTGGCCAGTACTGCCTCGCCGTCCACAAGCTCCGAGAAGTGCACGCCGTTGCTCTCCACCAAGAGGCCTTGGGGCATGGCCGTCCGTAGTCGCGCGTGGCAGAATGGGTCGTCTCCTAGACTGGCGTCTTCGCGCACCGTGAGCGCCCCCAGCGCCTCGGACAACACGATCTCAGCGTTGAAAAGGATTTGTTGCAGTGCAGCCAGGACCGCCTCCACGCCACCATAGATATCCCGGAGCGGCGTCACGTCCAACCGCGTGGTGAACCAGTCGCCGCTTGGAGACTCGAAGCGCTCCTCCGTGCTGTAAGCGGCCGTGGGGACCAAGTCGTAGCTCCGCTCGCTCAGGAACCGTCGAGCGATACGTAGCTTGGCTTCTTTCAGAGCTTGGAGGGTCTTGAGCCGCTCAGTGCTGTCAGTGCCGAGACGAATGGCCATGTGCGTCGGGTGCATGTAGCTCAGGACGTTGCGTGGAGCGGCCGACATAATCGATTGGGCCCTTGCAAGAAGCACGTGCTGCTCCTCGATGGCTCGGCGTAACAGTACGTTCTCGGGCCAGCCGTCTCTGCCTCCGACTGCGCACTGCTTCAAGACATCCAGTTGCGTCTGCAAGCCGCGTATAGTGTGCTGGAGTTCCTGCGCCTGCTCCTTGCGGATCGAGTGCGTGGACTTGCGTTTTTTGCGCTGGCGACGCGTGGACGGCGCCGTTCGCGGTTGAGATCTCTGGCGCTTCTCGCGCGCTGCTTCTATCGCTGCATCGATGGCCGTGGTGGCTTCGCGCGTCTGGCAAAGCTGCTGACAGCATGCTGTCAGGCACTCTGATGTGTGCTCGGCGTCGGACGCACTGCTGTCGGCATTGGCGAGCGCCATGGCAGTGTCGGAGAGCGGGGAACGCCGGGAATGGAAGCGTATGCGCTGGTGGACGGGGAGCAGGCCCACTAGAGCGCAAGCTGCGCGTCCACGAGGAGGAGAAGGCGTGCGTTTGGAACGTCGGAGTCGTTCGTGCAGGAAGGTACTGACTTGGCGGCTCCGTTCATAAGAAGTGATACGCGTCATCAATGCGGTGGTGTTACTGGATTACGCCATGATGGAGACCCGGCTCAGGACAGAGTTTCCACCAATCAGCGACCACTAGTCAGCGACCACTAGTCAGCGACCACCAAACCGACTGAAGCCAAGTCGAGTGGAGCTGCTCGAGGAAGGATCCCAGTTCCCCCGTGGAGCTGGTCAGAGACTCGCGCGTACAAGCGTATACGCTTTGCCGAGCGTAAGGACACGATGCCAAGGCTCTACCGCTAAATTGCAGTTCGCGCGGCTGCATTGCTTGGTGCATTATTCAGTCCCCGTGGCCAACCAAACCAACAGCGCCACGGGCCAGTACTCTAGTCCATGCATCAGCGCTACTTGACAGAGCAACAAGCTGCTGAAGCAACGTCCCAATCCACGTCGCATCAACTTCGTCATGGCATTGGAGTTAATGTCCTCTGAATGGGGCTGCTTGGCCGTTTTCCTCAAGTAGGTACTGCAGGGGGACAGATACAAGGGGGCTAACGAGCAGGGATCGCGCCACTGACGTCGGCGATGGACATCGCAACCCAAGGCGCTACGCCCCTCTTGGATGCGCTGACTACGCACAGCGGAAAGCCTGCCTTTCGACGTGTAAGCACTGCGTGCGTCTTTATCGTAGTTTGTTCATTCTACACTTGTTGAGAAGTTCGATCCAGAACGCTAACCTCGATCTCGAATGGCCAGCTTGACCTAGGACAACGTCGCGAGCCCCAGCGTCTGCCGCACACAGGCCAACTGCGTGTCGGCCCAGCGTACTTGTCCAGCGTGCAGGTCGAACAGCGTGGCGTCCGAGATGTCCATGTCCGTGTGGCGCACCGTGGCGCATGCACAACGAGAAATGACCACCACCAGTTCTCCCTCACCGTCCTCCTTCTTCACGCCTTCCACCTTGGTGTCCACATACGACGTGACCATGATGACGGACGTCGCGTCGCGCCGAATGCGCTCGTGCGGCCGGTACGGATACAGTGCGTCTTCGTCCACAAAGTCCGAGGCCATGATGGCATAACTGCCGCCGTCCGCCAGCTTGCTGCAGCTCGGATAGTGCCCCATATCCGAGAAGAGCACCACATTGTTCTCCACGTGCACACCGCTGGTCGTCGTCGTCACCAGCCGCAACTGCGACAGGTTCTCGTCGCCCAAATCGTCGTCTTCGCGGATTGTAATGTTACCCGAAGTCTCGGAGATAATGATCTCAGCGTTGAACGCCGCCTGCTGCAGCGCCGCAAATACAGCTTGCACACCTCCCTGCACGCCACGCAGCGGCGTCACATCAAATCGATTGACGCAGTAGTCTCCTTCCGCCGTCTCGTACCGCTCTTCCTGCAAGTACTCGCGCGTAAGGTCCAGTCCGTGGCTGCGTTCACGCATGAACCTACGCGCTTCACGCAGCTTGGGTTCTCTCAGCGCACTGAGCGTCGCACGGCGTTCGGCTCGGTCGGCGCCCAGACAGATCTTCATCTCGGTCGGATGCAGACGATAGACGTTCTGCTGGGCGTGACCAGCCAGAAGAGCCCTCGCTTTGGCCACCACCAGGTGCTGGTCGCTGATAGACTCCCTTAGCACCGTGTTCTGCGCCGCGCGCTTCCGCAGCGGGTGCGAGGCCGTGTCGCCGTCGCCACGCAGCGCCTGGAACTTGAGCGCGTCCAGCCGCGCTTCCAGCTCGCGGATCTCGCGCTCCAACTCGGCTTTCTGCTCCTTGCGGATGGTGTGCGTGGCCTTGCGCTTCTTCGCCTTGCGCTTCTTCTCGGGCGGATCTCCTTCCGGTGGTGTGAACGTGACGCTCTGCTCCTTAGACACGGGAGGCAGGTCGCCTGAGGTGGGCTCCACCTTTACCTGATGCATGCTGTCGCCTCGGGAACGCGCCGCGAAGCCCATGAGCGTGGCGGCGGCGTGGCGGTTGGCGCCGTAAGCCTCGTCGCCCTCGTCTCGGGGCGCGGAGCCGCAGAACCGCGGCGACCAGGGCGCCGACGCGCCGCTAGGAGCCTTCCACGGTCGCAGTTGGCGACTCTCGCTCGCTTCGCTGCACTCCAGCGAGCCATCGTGTCGCTGAAACGCGTCCATCCGTCAAGAGCGACGGTGAGACGCCGCCGCCGGCTGGGACGAGCACCGGAGGCGCGAGGCGTAACGACGGCCAAGAGTGGAGCGCAGAGCGCCGAACGCAGAGCGCAGAGCGCAGAGAGCGCTGCTGCGAGAGCAAGGCGACGCCGAGTGCGCTCGAGCGGGCACGAGCGTGGCTGTGGCTGGATGCGAGCCCGCCAGTGCGTCAACACCGAGGCACGAACAGCTCATGTTGATGCGTGGGTCAACCGCTCCCAAGAGAAACCGCCGGTTTCCCTTTGAGTCTGGATGCTGCAAAGCGCATTGGGGACGATTGCTCGTTTCAGGTTACGCATTACTAGAGATGTCTCCAAGTGGGTCGGCATGCAGATGTATGGGCGAGTGCAGCAGCAGGATATCAGGTTTTGCGGGGAGCCTTTTATTTACGATCGCAGTTGGCAGGCAGCATCGCACCGGTTTCTAAACTCGGTGCGACGGTATCGAGTAAACTGAACTTTTTCTTTCGTTTGTAGATATTTCAGCTAATCGAACGACTTTGAGAAGACTTCCATGACTCGCCTGGCCTCGCCTCGGACGCCTACATCGTGCGCTGCCTTAGTGCGACTAGCTGGCTGGCTTCCGTGGTTACCCTCTACTACGCCCTAGAGGGCGCCAACACTCCGAGCGTCCCCCGCACGCAGTCCAGGAACATGTCCGATACGCGCACGGAGCTGTCTCGCAGATCGCGGAGCACCTGGGACGTCATGGCCATCTCCGTGTGGCAGATCCGTGAACACGACCAGCGCGTCACCACCACCACCAGCTCGCCAGCCTCGTCGGACGACCTGCGGCCATCTGTACCTTCCTGTGAAGTCCCATCCATATACGCGGTCACGAGCACCACCGACGTGGCATCACGTCTTACGCGCTGCTGAGGGAGGTACGGGTACAGCGCGTCTTCATCCACAAAGTCGACGGCCGAGATCACGTAGTTGTCGTCGCCCACACCGTCGTCCGTAGAGTGGGAGACGTCTGCGAACCGCACCAAGTTGTTCTCCACTTGAACACCACTAGGCATGGTGGTGACAAGCCGCATCTGCGAGAGGTTCTCGTCACCCATATCGTCGTCTTCGCGGATCGTGATGTCGCCTGACGTCTCCGAGATGACGATCTCCGCATTAAACGCCGCGTGCTGCAGCGCCTCCGATACCGCCTGGACGCCACCTTGCACGCCTCGCAGCGGCGTGATGTCAAACCGACTGACGCAGTGGTCTCCCTCCGCCGTCTCGTAGCGCTCCTCCTGGAAGTACGCGGCTCTGGGGTTCAGTCCCTCACTGCGAACCAGGATAAACCGCCGAGCATCGCGCAGCTTGGACTCTCGTAGTGCACTTAGAGTGCGGTGTCGCTCTGCTCGATCGACGCCCAGCCGAATGGAGATCTCGGTGGGACGCACGCCGTAGATATGCTGCTGTGTATGGCTTGATAACAACGCTTGCTCTCTGGCCACTCTCGCATGCTCTTCTCGAATGCAGTTACGCAGTGAAGTGTTCTCCACTGCACGCTGTTGGTGTGTACGGGATGCCTCGCCGCTTCGCACTAGCGCGCGGAGCTTGAGCGCGTCCAACGTGGCCTGTAGCTCGCGGATCTCGCGCTCCAGCTCAGCTTTCTGCTCCTTGCGCACGACGCTCGTAGCCTTCCGCTTCTTGAACTTGCGCTTCTTCTTCACTGGAGAATGCTGCAGGGGAGACGACATCTCCACGTGCTCCTCGGATACGGGCGCCCATTGCGCAAGTTCTTCACCTCCTTCAGCACGGTGTGCTCGCGCTGCAGGTCCTTCACGCACCGCTGCAGGGTTGCTCGCGCTGTGTGGCCCTTCTCGGCTGCCGAGCTGCAGCTCTCTCCTTCCATTGAAAGGCGCGCTCCAGTCCGACGCAGCATGCTGCTGTCGTCTCGCCGTCGTGACTGGCGACTGGAAACCGCGGTGCATGCCGTCCTAAAGGACCCGGGAGCCGCGAGGAGGCCGTCCCGGACGCCCAAGCCGTAGCTGCGCGTGCGCTCCGAGGCTGCGCTGGGGACGGCGACAGGAACGACGGCGAGAGCACGGAGCAGGAGCTCAAGTGTGCATGTGCCACGTTGATGACGCCGCTCGGGTCGAGTTGTCTGCAATTCTAGCCAATCATGTCGCCCGAATTCGATCAATCGGGCCGTTTAGGGTGTCAATACATGTCTCGAAAACTGTCGTGGCCTCATGCACACACCGAAGCTCCTGTGTGCATGCGTCTTCAAAGCCTACGCTTCTACGATTGCGCCTCTCCACGCGCCGGCGTCCACCCCCAGCTAGATCATGGACGACGTGGGCAGCCCGAGCGTCTCGCGCACACTCTTGAGGATCGTGTCGGCGAAGCGGACCGAGTTCGTGTGGAGATCTCGCCACGTGGACTGCGAGACTGGCAGGTCCGTGTGGGACACCTTGGAGCACGCCCACCGTGTGAACACCACCACGAGCTCTTCGGGCTGGGCTGGCGCAATGGCACCCTCCGCGGAGATCCCGCGTTTACCTGCCGACTCCACGTACGACGTCACCAGTACAACCGAGTTCACGTCCCGCCGTACGCGCTCCAGTGGCCGGTACGGATACAGTTCGTCCTCATCCACAAAGTCCGTGACGGCCAAGCCGTAGCCGCCCCCGCGACCGTCTTCGGCCTCCACGAACTCCGTAAAGTGCACCAGGTTCGTCTCGAATTGCACCCCATGTGGCGTGGACGACACGAGGCGCATCTGCGAGTAGTTCTCGTTCGCCAGGTCGTCATCTTCACGGATCGTGATGTTCCCCGACGTCTCGGACATGATGATCTCAGCATTAAAAGCCGCTTGTTGCAGCGCCTTGAACGCAGCCTTGGCGCCACCACGCACGCCACGCATCGGCGTCACATCGAACCGTGCGACGCAGTAGTCGCCTTTGTCCGTATCAAAGCGCTCTTCCTGGAAATACGCGGTCGTCGGGTTTAAGCCGTAACTGCGCTCGCGTAAGAACCGCATGGCGTCCTGCAGTTTGGGGCCTCGCAGTGCACTCAGTGTCTCGCGTCGCTGCACTCGATCAGCCACCAATCGCACCGGCATTTCCGTGGGTCGCACACCGTACAGATTCTGCTGGGTGTGGCTCGAAAGCAGTGCGCGTGCTCGCGCGAGGACCAGGTGCTGCTCTTGGATGGACTCGCGGAGGACACTGTTCTCCGCCTGAAGCGCCTGTCGCGAATGCGACGCCTCTCCACGCTTCACCAAGGTCTGGAACTTAAGTGCGTCCAGCGCGGCTTCGAGCTGCTGGATCTCCAGCTCCAGCTCCGCTTTCTGCTCCTTGCGGATCGTGTGCGTAGCCTTGCGCTTCTTAAACTTGCGCTTCTTCTTCACCGGCGGAGCCTCCTGGGCTTCCTGGGCTTCCAGTGCCTGCTGTTGCTGCTTGAACGGCGACTCAGCCGGAGATGACGAGTGAGACGCGGCCGTCGCTTCCTCCGCTGTATCGTTTCCGGTGTCGCCTTCCACACTCTCGCTCTTGGAGTCGTCTGTGAGCTTTACCAGTGTGGTGGCGGCGCTGTGGTGGTGGGGATCCACGTGCTGATTGCCAGCGCTGTAGGTTCCGGCGGACTGTGACTGCTGATCCGCCCGCATCTGGAGCAGTTCCTGGGTCGCACAGAACCTGCCAGTCACCACTCCGACATCTGCGGGGTACCACACCTGCAATTGCCGGTTGTCTCTCACGCAAAGCGCGTCTTGGGGCTGTTGAAGCGGTGGCTGCGGCGTCCCCGTCGGTGGAATGGCCTGGAACGCCTCCATGTTTGTGCACCTTGCGCAGGCCTCAGAGCACCACCAAGACGTTCAACAGCACGAGGACAGGGAGATCTCTTGCCTCGGGCGCTCTCTCAGCCACTGGCGTCCGGCGCGCACGAGCTGGTGGGGCTGGAGCTGTGTCGAGGTCGTCAGGAATACGCTTCCAGCTGACGCTGCTCGACGGCGTAGGCGCTATCGGTGATTGCGCTCCGCTCTTACTGTTCATATACCGGTATACCGGAAAGAGTTTCATTTCGTACTGGTATCGGAGGGGCTGTCATCATTGCATCAACATGCCGCTTATCTCGCAGAAGCGCTCCAAACCTGGTCAAGCTCCAGAAACACACAGCGTGGTCTACAACCAGCTTGCTGAGGGCTCTCGAGAGGACTGTTACGTGCTCGAGTAGTCCGAGCTGGTCGCGAAGTGCCGCCCGATATGGCAGAAACGCACGCTGGCGACCTACCTTCCCAAGCACCACCTTGAGGTACTCGAAGAAGTCATGGACTCGACATTCCGAGACTTCACGAAGGGATTGGAGTCGTAGAAGGCTCTGTATCAAGCGCTCAAGAAGAAGGGCAACTCCTTTTCCATCGAACTACAGACGCAGGCCTTCAAGTTACTGGAAGGCGTCGTCCGGTTCAAGCCCACGTACTTCGGTTCGTCCAGGACCGAGGACTTGGTGGGAGACTCAACCACAGCATCACCAGCGAGCAGGTCTTCTCGTGCTCGTGCTGCAGCCTGACGCTCGACCGCGACGTGAACGCCGCGCACAACATCTACCTGAAGAACGAATGACTGCTCACTCGGGTTCCTGGAGTCCGGGTGCTCGGAGATGCCTATTCTGTGGTGTTAGTTGCGCGTGAGCTTGGACACTAAGCTCACGTTGGAAGAAGAGGCAAACAGACACCGGACAAACAAGACAAACAACACTGCATTCAGACATCGCAAGCCCATGAAGGTCAGAAACTCAGAGGCGTCCCAACCAGTAGACGAGAGAACACAGCACACTCGCAAACAAGGTGCCGTGCAGCCACCTTCGGAACGCGGTTATACTGCACCTTGCACAAGCAGTACCAGCACCTTGTCTCCGACTGGTGCAGCGCGTTCGGGTCGTCAGAAAGGTGGCGCCACACAGGAGATCTGGGGCGGCCAGGGACGGCTGGACGACCACCGTTCGGTGGCGTGGCGAGATCACGGGTACGGTGAGTGAGGAAGGCTCTCTCCATCGCCACCAAGTTGAGCGCAGGAGGAATAGGGAGGCCAAGCCGCGCGAGAGCGGCCGCCGTCTGCAGTGCAATGTCGCTGAACTCGCCGTCCTCGATACTCGCGAGCCGGATGCTCTTGAATTCGGCTTCAACTCGTTTGCGAGCGTCCCGTATCAAGAGACCTTGGAACTCGTCCTCGGTCACCCACGCTCGAACGCGAACATGGTGCCGGGCCTCTTGGAGCTCGAAGGCCATGTGCAGCAAGGCTCACCCGGCGTCTAGCTCCAGGGCAGTGACCAGCTCCTTTCGTGTTGAGACCCATGGCGGCGCGTCAGCACAGGGCGTCACCAGCGCCACTCCCCGAGTCCTAGATCATCCTAAAGCACACCGTTCCAAAACTAGATACAAAAGTCGTTTATCTAGGGCTGGGTCGCGCCTAGCCAATCAGGTCGCTGCGTGCCATTTTAGGAGGAGTCGCTAAGTCGACAGCGCGGCGCCTGAAGCACACTGTCAATCTCGGCTAAGTCGACACGATTGGGCGTCACACGCCGGTTTTGCCGCGTTCACAAAGCACCGGCACCAGCGCAGCATCAAGCGCCGATAGCCAAGCGGTCACCTCCGGACGCGAGATGGCAGGCGACGAGCGCAACTTCCCGTCGCGCAACGCGCGCTACAGCAGCCCGCGACTGAGCATGGGACGCACGAGCCCACTGGCGCGGCGGCGGTTTCCCAGCGGCGGCGTCGTAGGCGGCAGCAGCGGCTTCTCAGGTGGCATGAGCACGTGGAGCGACAGCGCCGTACAATCAGCAGAAGGCTCGGCGTCGCTGTCTCCTCTTGTAGCGCCGGCGTACAGCTCGCTTCAAGCCTTCCAGCAGCCTGTGGGGCCGATGCAGATGCAGTTACAGCGCAGCGGAACGAGCACCAGCTGCGACGAGAGCAGCAGCGACACGCCCGAAGGGCTCCCGCAAGGTGTCCAGACGCGGTCCGCCTCAGCCGCCAAGCCGAAAGCGCAGCAGGCACCAGGACGCGGTGCGCAGCGCAAGCCGCCGTCGAAACGCAGACGCAAGGAGTCCACGGAGCGCAAGGAGCGCAAGCCCACGCACACGCTGCGCAAAGAGCAGAAGCAGGAGTTGCTGGCGCAGGTGGCGCAGATGCAGACCCAGCTGGACAGTTTGAAGGCGCAGGCCATCGTGACCAACGCGCTGCACGTCAAGAAGCGCACACAAGCTCCGGTGATGAACGCCATTCTTCGCGACGCGGTCCAGTCACGACAAACGGCGCTGGCGGACGTGCAGGGCCTATTATCGGGTTACGTGCAGAAGCAGCACGACATCAGCCCCATCAACACGTGCATCCAGCTAGAAGCAGCCCCACAAGAACGTCACAAGGCGCTTGTGGAGATGAAAGACCACAAACTGCGTCTCACGCGGGAGTTCTTACTGCGTCGCAGCCAGGGGTTAGACCCGGGCAAGCTTTACTGCGAGGAAGCGCGGTTCGAGACGGCTGAGGGCGACTACTGCTCGTTGCGGTTCTCCGTCTCGCACTTCCGAGGCGTCTCAAGCGTCCGAGCTGTGTTTGATGCAGCGCTCTTCCACATTGCCAATGTCGAGATCAGCATGTCCGAGGTGCTGGGCAACATCACCATTCGGGAGGACGACGACAGCGGCACGGACAACACGCGGCAACTGCGATTAGTGACGTCCATCGGCAAGTCTTCTCAAGTTCCAGCCATGGAGATGAACACAGTGCAGTTCTCCGATTTCCACGAGGCGGCGACGTCGTCTGCGGGTGCTGGAGAAGGTGAATACGGCGTCATCCTGGGCGACTTCGTGGACGAGGACGAGCTGTACCCGTACCGACCGCTCGAGCGACTTCGGAAGGACGTGACGGCGGCGCTCTTGGTGACGCGACTCCCTCCACCTGAAGGCCAGACCCGGTCGCATTATCATCGCAGTAGTGCACAGGCCAAGGGTGGAGCGGAGGACCAGTTGGTGGTCAAAGTGACGATCTGGGCGCTCATCAAGCTGCACCACTCGGACTTGGAGGTGCCGGACGAGTGTCTGGAGGAAGCGCGACACGAGAGCGGACGCTGGGCCGAGGAGATGCTGCGGGCCATGCGGCGGACGGTGGCGATGAAGCACCCGCAGAGGTGACGCGCTGGAACTCCCGCGTGGCGCACACGCTTGGCTCGTGATCAGCGTGATGCCGCGTGAGCAGCAGCTCCGATCCAAGCGCGGGTCGTCGTGCCCAGCTGTAGTGGTGGTTCCTTTCAAGTGACGATGCATGGGGGCTGTGGCCTCCCTCCCCTCTCACATTGAAGACAGAGCTTGCAATGAATGAGCGATAGCGGTAGTACTCGACCGTATCCGTGGTCCGTGCAGTGGTCAGGCCGGGAGTACCGTGGAGTATGCCGTCCGGAGTGCGGTGGGCAGCTCGCGAGCCCCGCTTGTTCGTCGACCCCGACTTCGAGGACTGCAAGACTGACTCAGTATGCCGACCGCTGAGAAGAGTAAACGAGCACGTCCAGTTGATGACGCGCCGGCGCCTACTGTTATCGCGCTGTTATTTCAGACTCTCCGCTCTCCGCTGTTACAGACAGCGGGAGCCGCCATTTCAAAGGGCAAAGGGGTGTATCTGTACTAACACGTGAGTCCCGGACCCGCCAAGAACCGGTATTACCGCCCAGAGCTGCTGCTGGCTTCCCGCTTCCAAGAGCTCAAGTCGTCATTCTCACTCTTCAGCCCAGCTCCGGGGCCGAGTCATGGGGCTGTACGAGCGCCCTCGGCGACAGGGGCCCTACGCGTCGTCCTCACCGAGCTTTATCGGCCCGCAGAGCCGCACACGGAGCACTGACGCGTCTGTCAACAGTGTGCCACAGCGAATGCTGCCCGAAGGAGCATTGGCGCTGCACAGGTATGCCAGCAGCACCCTCACGCCGCCGCCGTTCCCGCTCCCGGCCTTCCCGCAAGAAGAGCGTGGGCTCCCAGCGCGACACGAGACCGGGGAGTCCCCTTCTCGCGACACGGCAACAGCGGCGGGGAACTTGCTGTCGCTTATCCAGTCCATGGCGCCAGGCAGAGCGGCCCAGCCCCCGTTCGCGCCGAAGGAGCCACGCCGCGACGGAAGCTTCCAACTGCTGCTGAACCACGAGTCGGAAGTCAAACAGCAGGGCGATCAGGCGGGAACTGGAGGCGACAGCGCATCGGACGGGCTCGTGTCGCCTGTAGCGCCTGCGCAGGAGCCCGTGCGGCCAGTCAAGCGAACGAAAAGGCAGCAAGCGTCCACTGAAAGTAGCACTCCGTCGCCCAGTGCCACGACAGGGCCCAAAACGCGGGCCAAGACGAAGCGAGCAACTTCCAGTGCGTCCAACGCAGCGAAACCCGCCACAACCTCAGCAACAGCGAAGGAGGAGCCAGTGGGCGCCACGCCCAAGCGCAAGCGACGGGATAAGAAGCCGACGTACATTGTACGGCGCGAGAGGAAGGAACTGCTGGAGGCTGAACTGGTGGAACTGCAGGCGCAAGTGGTGGCACTGCGACGGGCAAGTGGCATCCCGGACGCGTTCTTCGAGGAGCGCGAGCGATTGGCTGCGCGTGCGCAGGAGAACGCTCGGTTGCGCGAGGAATCCCGGAAGCAGGACCTGCTACTATGCAACGCACACTCGATGCTAAGCGCTGAGTACGTCATGATGCGCACCGAGAGCCCCATCGAGACGTTCATTCACCTCACGGCCGACCTAAAGCAGCGACGCGCGGCGCTTCTAGGCATTCGAGACATGAAACTGACCCAAGCCGACGCCTTCGTGACGGCACGCTCGAAATTGCTGCCGAAAACGACGCCCTGGTGCCAGGAGAACAAGTTCGAGACGCCTGAAGGCGACTTTTGTGCTGAGAAGATGGATAACACGCCGTTCCATGGCGTGCGCTCCGTGCGCCAGGTGTTTGACTCGCTGCAGTTCTTCTTCCGCAACATGGAGATCAGCATCTCGGAGATGCTGGGCGACATCACGGTACGCGAGGACGACGACAGCACTGCAGCCAACTCGCTCTCGAACCATCGACTTGTGTCGACCATGTCACACGGCACCAAAGTGGAGAAAAATATTGTCAAGTTCTTCAAGATAGTGGAACCAGGCGAGTCGAGCAACGGCGAAGGAAGCGGGGGCCAAGATACTGAAGACGGGGCCAGTCTGCCGTACGCACTCGTGGCCACGGACGCGGTGGACGTGGACGATTTGTACCCGTACGTGCCTTCGGAACGTATTCGCATGGATATCAACGCCGCCATGAAGTTCACCGAGCACCGATGCAAGAAGAAACGGTCAACGAAGACGAGTTCGAGCGTTGCGAGTATGGAAAGACAGCCAACGGGACAGTATTTCGAGCGGCCAGTCGGCTTTTACGGCCGCCGACAAGAAGAGGGGGCCCAGGATGGTGCTGCAGACGAAGACGAGTACGAGCGTGTGGTGGTGCTCACGCGCTGGTTCCGTATGAAACTGCACCGCACGGAGATCGAGCTGCCGCCGCACGTGCTGCAGGAAGTGCGTCAAGGGCTGGCCTGCTTCTCGGACACCATGGTGCAGACCATGCACCGCATCATCTACGAGTCTCGCTAGGGCACCACGCGAGGCCAAAGGAATCGATGTGAGCTATTTAGCCAAGTACTTCGAAGTACAACGCCATTACGTCGCATTCTTACAGTGTGGGCGCTGCGCCATAAAGCGTCTGGTTCATACTAGTGACCATGTAGTCTGTGATGCCCGCGGCATCTTTCTGGACTTGCTGCAGTACATGCGGGGGGTACGGCAACTCCGAGCGATGGAGCTGGACGTGGAACCAGCGTGTAAGCACCACCACGAGCTCTTTTTCGACTTTGTCGCCGGTATGCGGCTCCTTTGGACGCTTGAAGGACGAAAGCTTCATGGCTGCCCACATATCCTTACGGATCCGCTCCGCCGGACAGAACGGATACAGATCGTCTTGGTTCACGGGTGCAGCAGCCATGATCGCGTAGGGTCCGTCCTCGTCGCTGTCATTGCAGCCGTTGACATTCTCGTTGTACTGGAAGAACTTGATGGCGTTCTTCTCAACGACAGGCCCAGAGGCGAACATTGTGACTAGACGGTGGTGCAGCATCGGGTGCTCTTCCAGGTCATTCGTGTCTTCACGCAAGGTGAGGTGGTCGCCCAGCTCCGTCTTGGTGATCTCCATGTTGAGGAAGAAGAACTGGAGGGCGTCAAAGACCTGCTTGACGCTCTGGACGCCCGCGAAGTGGTGCACGTCCAGTACTGTGGCCACGTAATGGCCTTCTTCAGTCACGTAGGCAGATTCCTCATGGCAGGAACGTGGAGGTCTGGCCATGAGTTGCGTGCGCTGCTTGAGCCAGCGATGCGCTCGCTGCAAATGCCCGTCCTTGAGTGCACAGACTGCAGATCGTCGGTCCGCGAAGTCTTTGCCCAGGTGGATGAAGCTCTCCAGTGGGTTGCGAGCGTGAAGAGTCTGCAAACCACAGCAACGAATGCGTTGAACGGGCTTAGTGTAGCGACAACATCCGCATGTCGCTGTGAACTGGGCTGTGCGTGTATCAACGTACCGAGAACTCGGAGAGTGCCGAGTGCGCGGAGATCAGTGCGCTCTGCTGCGTCTCAATGGCTTGCTCTAACTGTCGATTAGCAGCGGCGTGGCGCTCAGTCTCCTCGACCTCCTGCGGGTCCGGGACCCCCGCTTCTTGGCGCAGAAGTGCGACGCACGCCTCCAAGCGCTGCACTTCCTGCAGCAGCAGTTGCTTCTCCTCCTATACGCCAAGAGATCGTCTGTCGGCATGGGCTCCCACACTAGACAGCAACTGCCAGAGTGATATGCAGCACGTACGCGTTTGGCAACATGGCTAGGCTTGCGCTGCTTCTTCTTCGCCTCGTGCACGGACAGAGCGTCCCCGGTCACAGTACGGTGTTCTTCGGCCGATGGCCGCTTCTTCGTCTTGGCGATGCCGTTCTCGTCTTGGCGCCCCGCCAAGAGCTCGGAGTGGGTCAACGGGTAGTACGCCTGCAGGAGCGACAGCAGTACCTCCTGCGAGGGCGGATCCTCGCGGCTGGGACGTACGAGGCGTGCTTGCAGCGCCGCAGCCTCGGCTCGGGTCGGCATCGCCACTTTGGCTCGACGTTGCTCTCAAAAAGCTGAAATGGCACCGAGAAAACGCTAGTTTGAATCTAGCGTTTTCGAAAGACCGCCATCTACTCGCAGTTTAGTGGGCAAGGAGTCCATTTTAGTGGATGGCCTCATCGATACACGGCCTGACGCACTGCTTGCAGCATGGCGGCGCTCCACCTGCCCAGGTTCTCGCGCAACTCGTGCAAGCGCTCGTGTGGCAGCTCGACCTCGTCGTGCCGGATCTTGACGAGACAAGTGCGCGTCAGCACCACCACGGCCTCCTCCTCCACCTCCCCGGCGGCGTTCTTCGTCCGCAGCTTCTCCGTCTTGAGCGTCAGCACAGCCGTGACATCGTACCGCACCCGCTCGCCCGAGTTATACGGGAAGCGCTCGTCCTTGTCTACATAGTCGGCGGTGAGGATGGCATAGTCCCCACCGTCGCCGAACTCGTCGTCCCGCTCCCGGAACTCCGAGTACATGACGCTGTTCATCTCGAGCTGCACGCCGTTCGTGAGCGTGGACACCAGGCGGTTCTGTGAGATGCCCTTGCCAGCGCTGTCGTCGTCCTCCCGGATGGTCACGTCTCCGATAATGTCCGTCACGCAGATGTCCATGAAGCTAAAATAGTGCAGCAGAGCGTCGTAGACCCGACGCACACTTGAGACGCCCTCGTAGGGCGTAATGTCGAACTCCAGCTCGCAAAAGTCACCGTTGGGGGCTACGAAGCGCGAGTGCTCTGCAAAAGACCGCGAGCAGTCAATGAACCGCGTCCTCTCTGTGATGTAGCGCTGCGCGGTCCGCAGTTTGTGCGGCTTGAGCGCTGCCAGTGTGTCTCGTCGCTCCAGTGGGTTCGAGCTCAAGTAGATCGGCGTCTCGAACGGCACATGATGCTGCACGCTCTTCGATACGCAACGCATAATGGCTAGCATCATCAGTCTACCCACCACGCACAAGTATGCTAGAGATCAACGCAACGGCGCCAGCTTCAAGGACTAATAGGAACGTACCAAGAAGCCTGACAGCGCCGACTGCACGTTCACGAGGGAGAGTTTCTGCTGCTGGACGGCGCCATGTAGATAGTCCTGAGAGAGCCGCTTCAGCAGCGCCGTGTGCTGGCGCTCTGCATTGGCAGTGCTTTGTGCCGCTTGCTCCCGCACCCGCTTCAACTGCGCTTCTAGCGCGTCCAGCTCCTTCAGTAGAGACGCCTTCTCTTCCTGTTCTCGCCACAATGAACCAGCACTCACCACCACGTCAACTATCCGCTTTCCTAGCACCAAATATATTTGCACCAAGCGCAGTCTGAGGCGGCATACCTTGCGCACCATGTACGTTGGCTTCTTCTTACGCGGCGTACTCCGTCCGCCTGCTCCTCGTGGAGAGCTCCTCGCAGGAGATGGCCGCTTCTGACCCGCGTGCCCCACAGCGTCGTCACTCGTCACAGGAGACGCGTCTGGCTTCACCTCTTGCTTGGGCGTCAAGTCCGCATCCTGGCATGCGTCGCTCGCCCCGCTGGTCGAGACTGTGAGCCCTGGGCAGGCGTCTTTAGAACTTGGTTCGCCAGCACTTTCGTCCATTTCGGAGACGCTCTCGTTCGATGATGTGCGTCGGGAGTCTGGTTTCGGGTTACAACGTAACCACGCGTAACCGTCCAAGAA
>JAADYK010000613.1:0-16570 GCA_023338225.1 Halophytophthora batemanensis
CTCACACACATCGACCCGAAACAGAGAACGGTATGTCCACTGGGGCCAGGACGGTACTTGGGTATCTCATGGTAACTTAGGGATATATCGAGGCGCCTGGACTTGATGACCTTTTGGGCACGTGGCGGTAGACGGTGGTTAACGGTTGTTAAGGCCGGGGCTCGCCAGCCAAGAGTGCACCAGCCTGGATGTTACTGGCCCGACTTCACCTCCGTTAACCGTCACCACCTGCCTTGCACCTTGCACCCCATTTCCTCCAATGATAACCCCACTTTACCTTTTTCTCTCCGCGTTTTGACGAATCAGCGTGCGCACAAATTTGACTGGTACGCCGCGAAGAGCTCCTGGGAGAATGACTGGGCGCCGACGGCTGGAGCGGCATGCGCAGCAGAGCGCGGCATTCCTGCATCCACGAGCCTTATTGCAAGCTCCCTAGGCTCCTAGGACTGCTGCAAGTCGCCGTCCAGCCGAGCCTTCTGCGCTCCACCTTGCTTTACCCCGTCCGCCCGCCGTCCGCAGCTCAGCAAGCACCATGCCGACCAAGCGCGTGAAGGGCAAGAAGAAGCTCAAGTCCATCAAGGCCAAGCAGACGGACTCGATGGGCAGCACGCGGCGTCTGGCCAAGTTCGGCAAGGAGCAGCGCAAGGGCATGCGCGGGTCGGCCGCGAACTACATCACGCGCAGCCAGGCGCTCAAGCGGCTGCAGATCACGCTTAAGGACTTCCGGCGGCTGTGCATCCTCAAGGGCATCTACCCGCGCGAGCCCAAGAAGAAGGCGAGCGGCAAGGACAAGACGTACTACTACATCAAGGACGTCATGTTCCTGGCGCACGAGCCGGTGCTGCACAAGTTCCGCGAGTTCAAGACCTTCATGAAGAAAGTCAAGAAGGCCATGGGCAAGCAGGACTGGGAGGACGCCAAGCGCAAGCACGAGAACCGCCCCACGTACGAGCTGGATCACATCGTCAAGGAGCGTTACCCGCGCTTCGTGGATGCACTGGGCGACTTGGACGACGCGCTTTGTCTCGTGCATCTCTTTGCTCTCATGCCGGCCGGACGTGGCGTGCAGGCCGAGACCACGGAGCTGTGTCTGCGCCTTGTGCGTGAATGGCAGAACTATGTGGTGGCCACCCGTGCACTTACCAAGGTGTTCGTGAGCATTAAGGGTATCTACTACCAGGCCAACGTTCAGGGCCAGACCATCACGTGGCTGGTGCCGCACCAGTTCACCCCCACGGTGGACAAGCGCGTGGATTTGCGCGTCATGCTCACCTTCCTCGAGTTCTACCAGGTGCTGCTCAAGTTCGTGCACGCGCAGCTCTACGGGCTGGAAGGCGTGGCGTACCCACCCAAGATCGACTTGCAGCTGGATGCAGCGGGCGTGCAGCTGTCGGCGCTGCAGTTGGAGCAGACCAAGGAGGAGGAGGAGGAGGATGTCCAAGAGGACGCGGCTTCCCACAAGGACCCAGCGACCTCGAAGGACATTTCGCAGCAGCAGAAGGAGTCCGAGAAGCGCATCAAGACACTCAGCGGTGCGCTGAACGACGACGCCAACCCACTGGAACGTGACGCTGAAGTGGAAGAGGACGAAGCTGCGTATGGAGAGCTGAGCGAGCCGCTGGAGGCCGCCTTTGCCTCCAATGAGCTTGCTGCCAAGATGTACAACGAACAGCGCAAGCAGGAGAGCGAGAAGGGCCTCTTCTCCGGTCTCTGTTTCTTCTTGTCACGAGAAGTCCCCGCTTCTGTGCTGGAGCTGGTGCTGCGTTCTCACGGCGCGACGTTGGGCTGGGACGGCGCTGGTTCACCGCTGGACGAACAGAGCGAGCAGATCACGCACCACCTCATGGACAGACCGCACCAGGGCCACCGCTACTTTAACCGCGAGTACGTGCAGCCGCAGTGGGTCTTTGACAGTGTGAACAACGGCATGCTGCTGCCTCTGGGTCGCTACGTGCCTGGCGCGGAGCTGCCACCGCATCTGTCGCCCTTTGTGGACGACGCTCGCGAGGGCTACACGCCAGAATACCGCAAGCAACTGGACAAGCTCAAGTCGGCGTCGCAGGTGCTGCGGGAAGTGGGCGACGACGCGGCTCTGGACTCGGAAGACGACGAAGTGGAGGACCAGGAGGAGACCTACGCGGCTGGCATCAAGGCGGAGCTGGATGGCGAGAAGGCCGAGACGGACGAGGACGAGGACGAGGAGGAAACCGCGACGCTGAAGCGCAAGGCGGATCCCGCAAGCGAGAAGAAGTCGAAGCGTGCCAAGAAGGAGGAGGAGGCCGCGGAGCTCAAGGAACTGGCCAAGAGCATGATGTCCAAGAAGTCGAAGCGTCTGTACGACCGCATGCAGTACGGATTGGGCAAGAAGGCCGACAAGGTGCAGGCGCTGGAGGACAAGCGCGCCAAGCTGGACGCTGAGAAGCAAGAGCCCGCGGCTGCCAGCACCAGCACCAGCAGCACAACGACGCCTAAGAAGCGCAAGCGAAAGACCAAGGCCGCCAAGTAGACACAGCCCGCGGCGCCATGAATTGCAATGTATACACTTCACTGACTTGCTTTCGCTTGGCTTCATCACGTCGGCGGTAGAATCGTAGAGGACTTCAGAGCCTGGAAAGGCACGTGGACACTGTGGAATGAGGACGACACACACTGGCGCGATAGCATCACGCAGGCTACATGAGTAGAAGGCAGCACTGGGCTTAGCCCAGTGTAGGCAAGCAGACCAGATCCACGTCTCCAAATAGGATTCCCATACTCTGTCGAGCGGCTTTCTTCACGTCGTGTGTGCGCTTTGAACAGAACTGACGCACGCCTCGACAATGTACGTACCAGGGCCACTTCGCCTCCATCTGGGTCCATCCTCAAGCTTTGATCTCTCACTTGATCTGCACAACCGCGTGGTGGACGACCCCGGGCCTTCCTTGAAAGCCCAGCAGCGGCCGGGAGTGGCGGGCTTGAGCGCCATCTCGTTGGCCAGGGGGTCCTATGCGGCCTTGGCCTCCGCTTTCCATTTCTTGCGGAGCTTGATGGCGGCGCTCACAATCTGGTCGTTGCCCGACTTGCGCAGCTTAGACACCGAGACACCAATCTTGGACTCGATGATGTCCTGTGTAAGCAGTGACATGCTCTGCAGCTGCTCCAGCGCCTTAAGCTGCGCGCTCTGAACGCCTTCCTCGCCCTCGCCGCCCTCCGCGTGCTGCTCCAGGATGTGGTTTAGGTTCTTCAGCGTCTTCAACGTAGACGCGCCTGCACGAAATCCAGGAGGAAGAGCAAACACAAGGTCAGTCTGGACCCCGCGACAGCTGAAAGGAGGACAGAAGCGTGGGGTTCACGTACTGCTGTCGGACTTTTCCGTGCTCATGAGCTTGATCCACGCGCGTCGTAGGTCGTTGGCTTTGGTCGACACCTTGTCGTTGCTGTGCATCCATACACCCACGCAGCGCACACGATTAATGCTCCCGATATTGTTTCATTGCCTCATAAGACCAACCAACAGTGAGGAAGATAATAGTGGACAAGAGGAGACACGTACGCGTGCTGCCGCAGCTTGGACACTGCTAGCGCGATCCCAGTCTTCCGAATGTGCGAGATCTTGAGCGGCATCTACAACAACACGCAGCACATGCATATCCGTCGGTCCCAGATACACCCCAACTCAAACGCGCGAGCAAGCAACGCACTCGTACCTCGGCCAACTGGTCCAAGCACACTAAGATTTCCTCGTGTGACGTCTCTGCGTCCTCGATCTTCGCCTTCACGTCCCGCAGCTCTTCTTCCCGAACCTGCTTGGGCGCAGGAACGAGAGACTCGGCATCCCACTTTTTGACCAACTCCGCCACGCGCTTGGAGACCGCAGTCGACTCGTGCGCCCGCAGCGCCACAAGCTTGCTTAGCAGAGCAGATCCTGCAAGCACCTCCTTCTCTACACTCTCCAGTTTCTCCAGGGATGCCAGTACGTCCAGGGTCTTGGCTTCCTGGTCCAACGCCAGGTCCAGTTTCTTTCTCGCGTCTTCAAGCTGGTTCTTCAGCTGCGAGACTCCATCTGTACCTTCCGCGTGCGCAGCTTCGTTATCTGTGGTGCTCCGTTCCTCGTCTTTCACGGTGTCTCTAGTCTCTGCCTCAATGTCCGCATCGCCGTTTGAAGCCGCCGTGGACTCGGTCGCGTCACCGTTGCTGGCCGAGTTGGACTCAGCCGCGTCCTCGTCCTCCATGGACTTGATCACCCTTGCGACACCCTCCTTAATGGACGGCTTGTGTTTGTGCAGGTCCATGTTGAGGCGGTCCTCGAGCAACTTACGCACCGTCTTGGTGGTCATTTCCTCAAACTGGCAATTCACGAGGATCCACCGGATCTCCTTCTCCAGCAGCGCACTCAGCTCCTCACTCGAAAGGTCCTCCGCAGAGGTCGCTGGTCTCTTCTCCTCCTGTGGCTCGGGCTCACTCTTTACGTCCGCGTGCTTCTCTTGCTTGAGTACCTTGGTCGGCGAAGCTCCATCGCCATCCTCGCTCTTTTTCCGCTTTTTGTCGTGATCCTTGCTCTTGCTGGAGCTCTTTCGGTGCTTCTTGTCCGCGCTGGGCGAGCTGCTGCTGTGCGTCTTGCTCTTAGAGACTTTCTTCTTGTCCTTGGCCTTCTTGTCCTTTGACGACGCCTTCTTCTTGTCCTTCTTGTCCTTGGACGGCTTCTTGCTTTTCTTCTTGGACTTCTTGGCTTCCTCCGTGTCCGAGTAGCCCGACTCGTCCTCTTGATCCATGGCTGTGTCCTCCTCGACGTCCTCCGCGTTCTCGTCGCCTGCGTCATCCATGGCTTCGTCCACTTCTTCTCGCACGAGCTCCGGCGGTGGTGGCTCCAGCGACGGGTCCAAGTCGGACGGCACCATGTGCTGCGGCAGACGAATGTCTTCCGGCTGCGATAAATAATCCTCCGCCTCCCGGATGGCCTCCTGCAGCTCCTCCTGCATCTGTCTCTTCTTCACCAGGTGCTTGGGGTGGCCCTTGACGAACAAATCCTTTTGTGGACAGTCCCAAGGTCGCAGCACAGGCTTCTTCAGCGACACTAGCGAGCTATTCGCGGTGTTTCCGAGCAGCAACAACACAGCAAAAGAGTGCGCACAGTATGCAGAGGTTAGAACGAAAGCCAGGACGGTTGATCGCGCTCGTTTGCATGGCGACAGAAGGCCGAAAGACAACGTACAAGTCATGCGAACCGAAGTAGTATACCACGATGTAGTCCTTGGGGAAATCGCGTGCCTTCTTGAGGATCTTGCGGTGGCCGTTGCCTGTCAGCATGCCACAGTCCAGCGCAAAGACCACACCATTCGCAATTAGCCATAATGTCCAGCTCACACAAAGCGGCAGATGCAAGCGCGCAGCGCATTTGCGTCCGGTGGAGATCAACCAAAAGTCCGCGTGTCAGTCGCGTAGTGTGTGCGTGTGTCAGTTTGGGCGTACCGAGGCTGTACAGGTTGGGGCGCAGCTTGAACGGGTCGCAGATGTACACGGGCCACCAGGGGAAGCCCTCTAGGATGTACCAGCCCACCGAGTTGGGCGTCACAGCCGAGGACGCGGCCATTGCCAACGAATGGCGTCAAAGGTGGCGGTGGGCGCTTTCTCTGGAGCGGAGTCGCGCTCCTTGGCCGCCGGCTTGTTGCGCAGCGCAGCGAGCAGCTTCGGAGGGAAGGCGGACAGGCACAGAGGCCCGGCGGGTGCGGATACAGGGAGCGAGGCGGTCGTGCACTCAGGAAGGCGGCCAGCGCGCGCCAAGTCGTCTTGGCGAGCTGTGCTTTGATTCGCGGTTGGCTTGGTGGCCTCCGCAGCGCCGTCGCTGGCCTAGCTTTGGGCGGTTTCTTAGATTCGGCCGCGACCCCGTCTCCTTTTGGGCAAATCTGGCCTCGGCGCATCGGGTTTGCCAGGTTCCATCCAATCTGCAGAGGCTGCCGTTGGCGCGATTTTGGGCTCCCCCCTGCGAGGCACCTATGCTACCGCATACCGGTATGCGCGGCACCACCAGCTGCGAGGGAGCCGAGGGGGCCCTGTTTTGGGCGTGCTTCTCGCCGTACCGGTATTCTGGGCGGAACGGTTGGCGAGGGGGAGATCTTTTCGCCCTGGCGAGCCGGAGGCCAGTAGTTCGCGTTCGGCCGAAGAAGCAGTGGAAGCAGTGGAAGCCAGGAGAGAAAGCATGCCGTCCGACGACGAGCGCTCGGTGAGCAGCGAGGAGGAAGTGGAGGAGACGCAGGAGGTGCAGGTGGTGGAGGACTGCAGCAACTCGGATGTGGTGACCAAGTACCGCCTGGCGGCCGAGATCGCGCAGTCGGCGCTGCAGGGCGTGGTGGCGCAGCTGGCGCCCGGCAAGGACGTGGTGGAGCTGTGCAAGTTCGGCGACCTGATCGTGGCGCAGCGCTGCGGCGCCATCTTCAAGAGCAAGAAGGTGGAGAAGGGCGTGGCGTTCCCCACCTCCGTCTCCGTGAATGAGGTGGTGTGCCACTTCTCGCCGCTGCCCAACGAGTCCATGGTGCTCAAGGCCGGCGACTGGGTCAAGATCGACCTGGGCTGCCACATCGACGGCTACATTGCCGTGGTGGCGCACACGGCCATCGTGCCGGAGGAGGGCGCGGCGCCTGACGCCCCGTTCCCGGAGCTGAAGGGCGAGGAGGCCGACGTGCTCAAGTGCGCCCACGACGCTGTGGAGCTCTGCGCGCGTCTTATCAAGCCGGGCAACACGAACCTGCAGGTGACGGAGGCGCTGACCAAGCTGGAGGCGTCTTACGGCGTGAGCTCGCTGCAGGGCACGCTCATGCACCAGCTGAAGCGCTTCGTGATTGACGGCAACAAGGTGATCGCGCAGAAGATGGACGTGGAGAACCGTACCCCCAAGGTGACGTTCGAGCCCAACGAGGTGTACACCATCGACGTGTGCTACACCACGGGCGGCGACAAGCCCGTGCACAGCGAGCGTCGCACCACGGTGTTCAAGCGTCAGGTGGACAAGCAGTACCGTCTGAAGATGAAGGCGTCTCGCTACGTGTTCAAGGAGATCAACAGCAAGTTCCCCACGCTGCCTTTCAGCATCCGCTCCTTTGAGGACGAGTCCCAGGCGCGTATGGGCGTGGTGGAGTGCGTCAAGCACGACCTGCTGCAGCCGTACCCGATCCTGGAGGGCCGTCCGGGCGACAAGGTGGCGCACTTCAAGGTGACGGTGCTGCTGCTGCCCAGCGGCACCACGAAGATCACGGGACTGCCCTTCCCGGCGGACCGCGTGCACTCGGACAAGACTGTGGACGACGAGACGGCGGCCATCCTGGCGTCGTCGCTCAAGAAGAACAAGAAGAAGAAGAACAAGAAGAAAAAAGCGTCGGCTTAAGCTGTGAACGCTTGCTTTGTCGTGGCGCTTTCCAGGCGGGGGAAGGCGGCGCTCTTCGTGACAGAAGGCGTCGCTGAACCGTCTGGAGCGCGCGGCGACCATGGCGCTGTTCTCGTCCGCCCTTTAGACTCACTCCACTGGGCGGAGGATGTAGTAGATGCGTCCAGAGCGGGGAAGGAGACGAGCTGGCCTGACCTGACCCGACCTGACCTAACAGGGTGTTCTCGCCCTCCCGCTTGTGACTCGCGGTTTGCTGCAAGCTCCGTTGAGGCTGGATGGAGGTGAGGGAAGAGGTCGACTGCTCCATGTCTTCGGAAAATAGTAAAATATTTCCTGTTCCCTCTTCATCCGCTGTCTGCTGTTGGCGTCGTGCTGTCGCGGTGTCCTGAAGTCACGCTTTCCCGAGTGCAGCTTGATGTGCTGGTGTCGGGAAGTGAAGTGGCGACCTGTGCGCTGTCACTGCCTCTGCAGGGCCTGCCAGGGCCATTAACGTCCGCAGATGGAGGCCAAGACGAAGCGGGGGCCGCTCGGGGGCCTCCCACAGCGCCGCTCCGGGCTGCGGACTGCCATCCTCCGCCATGCTCATGCTGCTGCTCCTTGTGCTCTCCGCACTGCGCCAAGCAACTTCAACCCCGAGAAAAAGCCGCCAAACGTGTGTTGATTGGTTATATGTTGAGACTACGCAAGATGATTGGTCGAAAGAGAAGACGAGCGTTTCCCCGCCTGCAAGAAGCGCACGCATGGAAAAGGTGGCGGCACTTACCAGTCCAGCGAGGCGGGCGCCTCCTCAACCACGGCGCCACCGCTCCCACTGCTGGCAGACGTGGGCGAGTCGCCGTCGCTGCCGCCAATGTGCTTGGCCGTGGCCAGACGCGCATCCACCACCTCTGTGGGCGGCAGCAGCACGTAGATGGTGCCGTCCTCCTCCTTGGCTGGGAAGGCCTCGAGTCGCAGGTCCTCGCCGCTGAGGCAGGCACCGTTCGCCAGACTGAAGTTGCGCTTGTGCATGGGGCAGGCCACCTTGGGCGTGCCGTCCAAGTCGCCCAGGATGCCTTGCGCCAGCACGAACGAGTGGTCGTACGGACACATGTTCTGCGTGGCGTACCATGACACCTTCTCGATGCCGTTGCAGACCTCCACCACGTTGAACACGGCCAGCTGGGACTCACCGTAGAGCACGGCACCGCCGCTGTTAGCGTCGAAGACCTCCTTGGCGCCGAAAGCCACCCACTCCAGGCTTTCCGCGTCCACGTCTTCCGCTAGAGGCGTGAGCTGAACACCAGCTTCAGCCGGAGCGTGCACGGCGAATTTGGGCACGAGCTGGTCGCGCTCCGTGCGCATGTGGATCTCCTTCTGCGTCTCGCTCGTGTTCTTGAACTGTGAGAACTGCGCCAGCAGCTCGGGCGACTCGACCACCTTCTTCCACTCGCACTCGTACGTGCCCACCAAGAAGTTCATCTGTTTCTCCAGCGTCGCACAGATGCCCAGCGAGTCTTCCATGACCACGCGTCGGAGCTGTTCAATGCCGCCTTCCAGCGCGTCCAGCCACTTGGACGTGCGCTGCAGACGGTCGGCCGTCATGATGTAGTACATGAGGAACCGATCGAGGTACTTGACCGCCAGTTCCTCCGGAACGTCCGAGGCCAGCAGCGTCGCGTGACGCGGATTCGTGCCACCATTGCCACCCACATACAGTGTGTAGCCCTTCTCCGTAGCGATACAGCCAAAGTCCTTTCCACGAGCTTCAGCGCACTCGCGCGTGCAGCCAGACACGCCACCCTTGAGCTTGTGCGGCGACCGGATGCCACGGTAGCGGTTCTCCAGGTACACAGCGAAACCCACCGAGTCCTGCACGCCATAGCGGCACCACGTGCTCCCCACACAGCTCTTGACCGTGCGCAGGGACTTGCCATACGCATGGCCCGACTCAAAGCCGGCGTCCACCAGCATCTTCCAAATGGCCGGCAGATCCTGCTTCTGCGCGCCGAAGAGATCCACACGTTGGCCACCCGTGATCTTGGTGTACAAGCCGTACTTCTTGGCCACTTCACCCAGTACAATGAGCTTCTCGGGCGTGATCTCGCCGGCAGCCACACGCGGTACGACGGAGAACTGCCCCGACTTCTGCAGGTTCGCCAGGAAGCGGTCGTTCGAGTCCTGCAGCGGCGCACGGCCACCACGCAAGATGTGACCGTTCTGGAGACTGGCGAAGATGGAGGCGATCGTAGGCTTGCAGATCTCGCAGCCGTGCTGACGCGTGGCGCCCGGCTGGCGACCGTGCTTGTCCAGCACCTCTGTGAAGGTAGTGTAGCCCTCCACCATGATGATCTGGTACAGTTCCTGGCGAGAATACGCAAAGTGCTCGCAGAGAGACTTATCCACTTCAGCACCCGCCGCTGCCAATTCCGCCTCCAAGATGTCCTTGACCATGGGCATGCAGCCACCGCAGCCTGTGCCCACGTTACAGGCCTTCTTGACGTCGCCCAACTTGCAGAGCTTCTGCTCCTTGATGGCACTGCAGAGCTCGCCCTTGGTCACGTTGTTGCACGAACACACCTGCGCCTCGTCAGGCAGGTCCAGCACCGAGTTGCCACCGTCACCACCACGCTTGCCCAGCAAAATCTCGTTGGGCGGCTCCACCAGCGGCTTCGTATCCTTCATCTTGCACATGAGCGAGAGTCGCACAAAGTCGCTCGTGTCGCCCACGAGGATACCACCCAGGAGCTTGGACGCGTCGGCCGAGAAGAAAAGCTTCTTGTACACCTTCTCAAGCGGGTTGTTGTACACGAGCTCCTCGTACGGCTCCTTGATGAACTCAGGGAAGTAGTCGCCGAAGGAGCCCACCTCCATGCCCATGAGTTTGAGCTTAGTGGAGATGTCGCCGCCCGGGAAGGTTACACGCGCCTCGGGCGAGCTGCACGTCAGGTTCTTAGCCAGAATGTCAGCCATCTCGTAGCCAGGAGCCACCAAGCCATACGTGGCGTTGCGGTGCGAGATGCACTCACCGATGGCGTAGACGTTCGGCGCACTGCTCTCCAGGTAGTCGTTGATAAGGATACCACCGCGCTTAGCGAGTTCCAGTCCACTCGAGTGCGCCAGCTCGTCACGCGGCTTGATGCCCGTGGCAAAGACGATCATGCACACATCACCCATGGTCTCGCCGTCTGTGAACTCTACGGACTTGACGCTCCCGTCCTCGTCTGCGTGGATCTCCTTGGTGGACTTATGGTACAGCACGTCGATACCGAATTTGTTGACAATCTCGTTGTGCAGCATCTTGGCGCCGTCATCGTCCAACTGCCGCGACATGAGACGCGTGCCGCGGTTAATGATCCGCACCGACACGTTGAGGTCGTGGATGGCCTTGGCGGCCTCCAGCCCCAGCAGTCCACCACCCACCACCAGAGCGTACTTCTTCTTCCCGCCTGCAACCTCGGACGCGTGCTGAGCCTCGCCATAGGCAATGATGTCGTTCAGGTCGCTGATCGTGCGGTACACGAAGACGCCGCGCTTGTCTGTGCCTGGCAGTCGTGGCACCAGCGCACTGGCGCCCGTGGCGATGACCAGACGGTCGTAGGTCACCTCGAAGTGCTTCTCGTCCTCCGGCACGTCATCGCCCAGACGCTGACACAGCAGCTTGCGGCTCTCCGAGTCAATGGCCAGTGCCTGCGCGTTGAGTTGCAGCTTGATGTCGTTCTCGTCGTACCACTCGGGTGACGCCAGCTTGAGTTTCTCGATGCTCAGGTGCTCGAAGTACTCGGTGAGCAGCATGCGGTTGTAGTGCTGGATGGGCTCCTCGCCGATAGACACCAGTGTGTAGCGCCGACTCGCGTCATACTTGCGCATGCGCTCCAGGAAGCGGTGGCCCACCATGCCGTTGCCCACGACCACGACCACCTCGGGAGCGCTGGCAGTAGCGTCACTAGCGTCGGTCGCGTCCGCCATGGTTCAAGTGAGAGAAGGCTCGGGAGACCACACAATGCAAGGCAGGCTCTGCTGGACGCGGCAAGTCTGGGAATGATCGACTCGTGGCCCGAGCCAGCCGGTGACCTGCACCGCCAAAACCTCCACAGCCGCATGCAGCCCTCAGTAAATTCGGCGGCGTTTAGTAGCCACAGTGACGCCCCAGGCAACCTGTGACGCGCTCGCTGTAGCCAATCGCAGCACTTTCGTCAACGTGGAAGAGCGTAAACGGACGCGTCAGGGGTAGGGGATGATGAGTGAGTCACCCGGAATTGCGCTGACCACTTTGGCTGTACTTGGAGTTCTCAGTTGGGCGTGGACTCCGACGGTCGTGGAGCTGCGATTTCGGCGCCAACACCGCCTTGCAGCTCACAGCTCACCCTCCCTCGCGCATGAGTGCACGCGATTTCCTGCGTGGGTCGTTGGCCTCTCGCCGCGACTGATGTCTCCACGTTGCTGCCGATGGAGGGGTCGCTGCATTTGTGGCTTGCTTGGGTCCAGTGGTCGCGCGCAGTCCAGCGAGCGTATGCATCCTTGTCAGCTCTACGCTGGTGTTGCTTGTGACTCTGGCCAAGCGCACTGAACACCCTGGCGTGGCGATGCTTACGCCAGGACACTTGCTGACGCTGTTGTCGCCGGTGCAACCTGCGCCTGAACCATTTCAACTGGCCAGGTCTTGGGTGGTACGAGCCACGGGCGTGAAACATGAATGGAGGTTGGTCCGAAAAGGAAGCCACGCGCTTGACGTTGTGGCAGTGCAGAATGGCAAGCTAATATGCAAGCGAACAACAGCACCGGAGCATGGTAATCGGCCTCCCTGGTGCTATGCTGGGGAAACAGTCGACCAGCGATTGGCAGGAGCGTCGGGCAAGTGCTTCGACTTGCTACTGTCATGCGAGGCGTACAGACTGCCTAGGACGAACGAAGGGAAGACGCAATACACTTGCTGTGATTAGCTTTGATTATGCGCAAGGAGAGTGCTTTATGGACGTACAAGCAGACTCTCGTGGGATAAATTGTTAGGCCACGTAGACCATGCTGCCAACTTAGAAGATCGTGATTTGAGTATCGGTGTCGTAGTTGAGCTTGGTGAGCGCCGGGAGACAAGCGAACTCGATCAATCCTTCCGGGCCACATAAACCCACATGGTCACAGTCCGAGCCCAGAATGTTTTGCACCATGGGGAAGCTCAGACGGCTCTTGCCATACGCCCACGTGGTCGAGCACGGATGCTCCTCGCTCACATCGGACAGCGTGTAGAAGACGCGGCAGTTGCCCGGCCGCAGCTTCTGCAGCGCTTCTAGCTCCTTCCGAAGGAGCAAATCACGTTCGTGCCGCACGCAGTAGATTAATGCCACTTTGGTCTCGTCGCTTGGGTTCTCCAGGATGGCGCGCATGATCTGGTACACAGGCGTGATGCCCGTGCCGCCGGCAATAAAGCCGAACTTGGCGGCGTGGAAGTTGGTGGACTCGAGAGAGAAGTTACCTTCGCCGTAGTAAGTGAAGTGGCCCAGAGGTCCCTTGACCTGGATCTGCTGGCCAAGGTGCAGACCGTCCAGGTACTGCGAGAAGAGACCACCTTCCGGGTGGGCTGGGTTTTCCCCGGCAAAGTATACCTTGATGAGGAAGGACACAAAGCCCCTGTCTGCGTCACTCTCGGACGAAATGGGCGTATACGCGCGCACCACGGTCTTGCCGTTGATCTTAGCGTACAGGAAGACGTGGTTGCCCACTGGCAGTCCCAGACGCAGCTCCGCCGCGGGAAGCGCGAACTTGTACACGCGCGAGTCGTGGCTCACCACTTCCTTCGAGATGAGCACGAGCGGGACCTTAGTCGCGCCCTTGAGCGCAATATCCGTCTCCTCCGCGTCGTCAACGGACGAGGTCGTCTCGCTGCTGTCCGTGCCGTCGCTCTCGCTGTCTGGGCAGCGACCAATGCAGTACTTCTCCAGCATCTGCCACGCCTTAGTGGAGTGGATGCTCTCGAACTCGTCCGTGCAGTCTGTGCCGCCGCATAACAAGATACTAGCGGCTCCACCCGGGTGCTCCTCCAGGAAGGGCGTCGCGTCGTACACGAGGCCGCGAGTGATGAACCAGCAGCTCTCCTTCGTGTTGTGCTTGGCCACCTCTTGCGCCGAGATGAGCGGCAGCTCGTTCAGTTTCTCGGCGGACGGGCCGGCCTTGGCAGCTACTGTAGCCTTATCGGTGCTGTCCAGCTTCTCCATGTAGAGTTTCTTGCTGCGGACGGCGTCCTCCTCGTCTGTGATGAGGCGGTCCTTGGTCATCCAGCCGCCCTTCTGGGCGCCAGCCTGAGTGGGGTGCTCGAACAGCAGCTCATTCGTGGCCTCGTCGCGGTGGATCCGGATGCGGTACCACGGGTTGTTGAGCATTCCCATGACGTTCCAGGTGGGGAACTCGGGCATGAGGTTCATGGCACTGTCCCACGCGCGCACGCAGATCTCCTTGGCACCAGCAAGACTGCTCACAGGCACAGCGAGGTGATAGTGCACCCAGCACCACATCTTGCCGTACGCGTTGGGCTTCTCAGTGTACGTGATGTCGGCCAGTGTCCACGTGGCGCCATTGTCCACCGTTACCTCCACGCGGATGATACGACGGCCGCCACCAGAGTAAGCGTAGCCCTTGACCACGTACGTCTCGCCCTCGTTGGCGACCTCGTCCTCGACGAGGGCCAGACGCTCGTCGTGCGCCGGCTCGATCATGGCGGCGTTTACGTTGAGCTCCATGATGGCGTACTGCGGCTTGCTCCACCAGCCCTCGGCCGTGGCCGTCTCGGCGGTCAGGTGGGACGGCAGCACGCGGTTGTCCATGATGTGGTGATGGTTGTCCGACTCGTGGTCGCTCACATGGATACGCGAGAGCCACTTGACCATGCGACCGCCAATGTGACCGGGGATAATGAGACGCACGGGGAAGCCGTTGTCAGGCGGGAGCAGCTCGCCGTTGGCCTTCCAGGCCACGAGTACGTCGCAAGACGGGTCCATCGCCGTGCTGGCGCGGATGCAAGTGCCGTATTTGTTGTGCGGCAGGTCCTCAGAGCCTTCGAACCAGACCCACTGCGCCTTTTCGCGGTCTATACCGCAAGCGGTGAGCAGCACGTGCAGCGGCACACCCGTCCACTCGGCCGTGGAGCAGCCAGCGGCACCCCAGCTGAAGCCAATGGTCTTCTTGATCATGTTCTGTTCCTTGCGGCGGTTGCCGGCGCACACGAGCAGCACGGGGAAGGTGACGGTCTCCTTCTCAAAAGTAGTCACGAGTTCATCCATGCCGAAGCTGCGCGGCTCGCTCACCAAACCGTCCACGCTGAAGCGGTGCGTGTCCCAGTCCAGCTTGGCTACCGCGCCGTGGTTGCGCACGTAGTGCAGCGGCATGGGCGTGATGAAGGAGCTCATGACCTTGAGCGGCGGCTCGCAGTTGAACGGGTGGCGGCCCGTCAGGCGGATCAGCTCGGGGTGGCGCGGCACCCACTCGTCGGGCGTGCCCACGTCGCGCGGGTCGATCTCTTCGACAGCCGCCATTTTGCGAAGAAGTTTGAATGCAGAGAAATCGAAAGGGACTGGAGATGCGACCGAAGACTGGAAGGTAGGCACGAAGGTCGCAGATTGGATTGTGGCGCAGTTGAGCCCAAGCGCGCAGACAGCCGGCGCGACCGAGCGAGAGAAGAAGCGGGTGAGTGGGAGGTGCAGCACTGGCACGGTCAGGTGAGTGTTTCAAGGCGCCCGGGTTTTCGATAACTCACCCGAACTGGGCCTCGCTCTGGCCAGAAAAGAGCGGAGGGGGCCAGTGGGCGCTTATTGGCTGCCACGGGTGCGTCACTGGCGACCGATAGGCTGTCGCGAAAGCCTCATAATCTATTTTCTCGGATGACTCACCTTTTGGAGCCGCTAGCAGCTACGGGGCGTTACCGTGCGAAGCCACTGCCAGCGCCGCACGGCGCGATAGCCGGCGGCACGCGTGCATGGGGCGCTTGCAGTCTTGCTTGTTTCCCTTCCGTCGCTGGAGTGTCTTCATCCACGTCCACCTGATCTAATAAGGCTCCAGGAGGCCTCCAATGAATCCCGCGGGGCTTTGAAGAGAGAGCTAGAGAGAGAGGTGGGCAGCAGCGAACCGTTTTGGCTTGCAGCGTCTAGAAGGACTCTGTACGGGCGTGAACAGCAGTGAACCAAGAGTGCGGATGATGGCGCGCGATGTCGAGCGTGGCCCGCTGCAGTGGTTCCAGCGCCATGGCGGCCTCTGCGACCGAAAATCGCAGCGAGAGAACATGCGCATCATCTCTCAGTGTTCCCCCATTTTGGATATGCGCACTCCATACCAGCCTTCGCGTTTTTCCGGGCTCAGTCTTCGGCCCTAGTCAGCAGCGCAAGTTCAGTCCTGCCTGACCAATGCCCCAGCGACTACGCGTTTACGTTTGAATCCATTCCCAGCGGCCTGATCGCGTTTTGGCTTTGGAGCGACAGCTTGGCTAGCGTTGCGCGAGTGATTGCGCTTGCTAGGCGTTTCCGTCAGGCAGCACCTCAACAGAGATCCTGTTGCAGGCAGAGCCGGAGAGCAGCCGAAATCAAAACGACCCGCTCCCCCCAGTCCCAGTGCAGGCTTGTTGTGTGAGGGGACAACCCGCTGATATTAGCCGTTGCGGATGCATGGGAGGAGAAGCCGTGTCCCTAAAGTATTTCTGGAAACACACGAATGCGTCAAACTGGCTTTGGAATGCAGCGACAGAGGGAGAGAGAACGTGTGGCCAGGTTTTGACGGTGAAGGATTCAGAGGACGCTCCTCAAGGCGATGCTTTGGTCTGCATGTCGACGCAACCTCGCAGTGCGAGGCCCGCACGGTCTTGGGGCCCTTCGATCCTTGCCGGGTGCCATACCTTCAAGTCTTCGTGGTGGTGACCACTCTAGCGTGTGATATTTCAGTCCAGCAGGCGCAAGAGGTGGGTTGGAAGCTTGGGCACAGAGCGCCCAAAATGTATGCATGGGGACCGACCACCCCAATGCTGGGGATTGACTCGCAATTGCCGACCCTCATCATACAGGCCCCTACTCGTCCAGTACGCGACCAAATCAGCTCTGCATCGGTACTTGGTAGTCGCTCGCTGAGAGTCAGGGTCCCCGCCATCAGCATCAGGTCGGTTGCTACGCTGTTCACGGTGACCCAAACTGTCCGTGCACTCGTAATGCAGCACTGAGATCTCTGAACGGATTATACAAACTTCTCGACACCTTGGCAGGC
>JAADYK010000614.1:0-16556 GCA_023338225.1 Halophytophthora batemanensis
ATTCAGTTGCATATTTACCGCCAAGGTCTCAAGTCTCAAGTCTCCTCTTCCTCCCTCCAAGTCGGGAAGTCAAGTCTTCCTCCGAGCGCAAGCGTGTGAGCCGTGTTTTGGGGACTGTCGTGGACAGCGCCCCATTACAACTACTCATCGGAGCGAGGCGAGGCGAAGTGCGCCGCTGCTGCTGCAGTATAGCTGGGCTACTACGTGGTGCGAAGCGTGGCGACCTTGATTGATTCCGAGGTGAAGCAGCACTACCGCTCGGCGCTGCGCGAGGCGAGGATGACATCTTTCACGGCGCTAGTTCTCTGTTCTTCGCGGTCCGATTTTTTGACTGGCCAGACATAGCTTCTTATAGTTTACCGACGTGCATGTGGAGTGCACTGGAGTGCATTTTGGGTAAGAAGGGGCAAAAGGGCAAAAAGTGTTATTAACATTATAACGAGTTTTTACCCGTTAAATTGCCAACCCTACGCTGATCACACCAGGTACAAGTCAAACCCTCGTTATCTGGAGCAAAACAAGCCCTTCTCCTCAACGATGAACAACCAGGATAACCACGTAATAGAACCTCAAATCACAGAGCAAAGTATTTTCATGTGACCTAAGAAATGTGGCGGTTATTAATGCAACAACCAAGTATAAGTATAGGAATTGTGCCCATTTTCGACAAGGTACACGTTCGGGTTCTTAGAGCATGCTTGTAGGGAAATCTGACCAATAGCAAAGTCGAGTAAGATTCGCTCAAATGGACCAAATGGGCTACAGACATAAAACAATAGTGAGTCCTTCAAGGAGGGAATTTACTTGCATCGATCCATCTGCTGGCCATGCCAACGTACTGCTGCTAGCTCGAAGTGGATCTTGCCGTGGCAGCCACGCGGACATTGGTAAGAGTAAACACGAGGGGGGCATCAGAACGGGAAGTTGCGTTGGAAGGAGTAGTTGTCCACGATAGTTTTGCTGCTTGGGGTGACCACTGGGCTCAATTGTCGGTACTCCGTCCAATGGTGGCCGTGTTACAAGACGATAAAGCTGCGTGAAATGCCAGCTCCTGAATCTATATGCACCACCCCCACCGAAACTTCAGACCAGCGATGCTGGTACAATGCAAAGCAAAGACAGCTACACCTGCTAGATAGGAACCGACGCAACCAGTTTGGCAAGTCTAAACCCCGCCGGGTAGCAACTACGAGATGACCGGGTAGACGTACTTGTCGTAGACAAGGTGGAACTGACAGAGGCCTTCGCTGTCAATCTGCGGTGAGTCGTAGAGCCAGCAGCAGTGCGGGATGGCGGGTACTTCGTGGCGGAACAACGCTCCACGTTCGTTCAGCGAGCGCAGACCGAACGTGTCTTCAACGTATTCAACCGTGTCGTGCATCTCCACCATCGTGAAGCTTTCGAAGCCGGACTCAATCTCCTCCATGGTGCCCACCTCGCTGTAGAATGAAAAGTGCGAGGACTGCCATGGAGACACGACTGCGTCGTTCGGTGACGCGAACAAGTGGGCCGCCTTGAGCTTCAGGAAGTTGGTCTTGCGACGCCACTTATTGAGGATGCAGCCAACATCGTACCACGAGCACGCCTTGACGTTGTTGATGATCGGCAGGAAGGCATTCGTGTCGAGCCACGCGTCACGCACAGGCGTGCGACCCAGATTCAACATGGAGTACGTGGCCTGGAGACTCGCATCGGTGGACCTAAGCGCATACTCGCGCTGCATCTTGCCGCGGTACTCTTCCGCTGTGTAGGTAGAGAAATCAAAGACGCTCGCTGGAAGGACCTCCGCCCCAAAGCCACTCAGCAAAACCCCAAGCGGTGACGTGTCTGCAGGCTGCGGGCCGTAGAAGACTCCATTCTGCACGCCCGCGAGGCTCACGAAGGTGTGTACCTTGTGGTCATCCATTTCCTCAATGACCGCACGCGCCAGCATACCGCCCTGCGAGTGGCCAATGAAGATGTAGCCGTTGGCGAAGCGCTCGTCGCGCGAAACTACATCACGGATGGCAGCGATGGCCATCGGGACCTGATTGTTGAGCGCCTGGGTCGAGCACTCCTTCTCACAGAAACGCAGAGCCACGAACGTGCGGCCCTCGGCTGTCAGGTTTGCCTCCAGATTAAAGCCCTCACTGGCGTTGCCTGTGAGGCCGTGAAAGAAAAACACGGGCAGGTTCGCAGCAGACGTCGTCGTCTGTGTAGCGGAGGAGGCGGGGCCGTGACTCGTCAACGAGGTCGGCAGCGCAGAGTCGTCCAGGCAGACATCCTGTCGCAGTGGAGCCGTCGGAGGCACAGGCGAGCCCAAGACTACATGTAGCAGCGGTGCCAGCACCCCCAACAGTAGCTTCGTGGCGCGCATGCCTGCCTACTGCTGCCCCTCGTGCTTCTGCGCAGAAGCACTTGGACCTTGTGCGCGTCGATGCGGTTAAGGTATCTGTACCGGCTTTGTGGTACGCACTCGTGAGCCACAACGCGCGAGTGGCATTTCAACTTGGGCTTTTGGCTCACACAGACAGACGGGGTAGCTCATGTCGGAGTCGGATGCCGCGCCGGATGCCGCGCTGGTGGGCGATGTGCGCTCCAGCAGCGCAGCTAGCGGCCCGCCGGATGGTCCCAGCACTGCCAGCGTTGTAGAGACTCGCGACGCTGGCGACGCGCTCTCCCCGCGGAGCGAGTCGGAGCCAACGGACGCGGCCCTGTCGGATGAGATCCCAGCGGTGATGGCGACGCTCATCCGGCCGTCGGTCGTGCAGCGTGCACACAGCCTCCCGGATGACAACGTGACCAAGCCACAAGCCGCCGCTACCAGCAACAGCAGTGTCACCGCCACCAAGTCACACTTCTTCATCGCGACGGTACGCGGCTGAGGTGGCCTTCTCGGCATCTATGCGGCAGTTTGTGCCTGTATACGAAGTGGCTAACGGATGGATCTTGGGTGTGCCTTTGTCCTGACGCACTGTACCGCAGAGCGACTCGCCCTCCAGTGCTGGGCAAAGCGAGCGAGTACGACACGTGCACTCACGCAAGGTGACGCGCGACATCGCGGCACTGGACTTCCTGCAGAACATCCCCATGCGCTCCGAGTGCGCACCACCCAGCGGCTCACAGCGAGGTGCGCCTGACACTCCAGGAATGGCTAACAGCACGTCCACCCATCGACAGCAGCAGCAGGGCCAATTTCCCAGCTCGGATGTAGCGTCCACGCTCAATGGTGGTGGCGCCCAAACGCCCGGCGGCTCCAATTCAGCTGGCCCACTGGCGGGCCGTCGTCTGCCCGGGATGCCGGCGACGGTGGTGCGTGTGCCTGCACTCTTTCGATATCGCTTCACGACCAAATATCCGGCAGCTTCTGCAGTTGTGCGTCGTTGGGAAGGCGTGACGGCGCAACAAGGCATCCTGGACGCCCGTCTCTTCTTCTCACGGGGCTGTGGCTATCCTTTGGCCACCTCCACCATTATCAACGTACGTGCTGTGTTTGTCGCGGGGGGTTCTCAGGATAGTTCTTTCTCTGCTCTTGTAAGGCATGCGGCACTGCTGACTTTGACTGTGTGACGACTCGACTCGATAGTACAATGGGAACGAGACGAATGCGCGGCGACGGAGATTCACGTCAGTGGGTGGACTCTCCCTGGAGCAACAGCCGCCGAGCCATTACGACTGGCGTGGCACCTCGTACTTCCGCCTACTGCACGCAACATGGTCAGCCTGCGACCCGGACCGCGACCGGGAAGACGCGCACCCGGAGCGCGTGCCGTATTCTGCCAACTTCCTGGACGACCCCGAGTTCCGCCAGGGTCGCCACCGCCACGTGGTACGCGGTGATAAGAGTCTAGGCCCCATCGTGTCCAGCATTCTGCTGTTCGTCAAGCCGCACGAGCTCAAGGAGGAGCTCAACCAGAAGTTTCAGGAAAAGCACGCCTGGTGGCTGCGGGACACGTCGCTCTCGCTCAGCAAGTTGCGTCATCTGAAGCGCGAGACACTCGCGTGCTGCCAGCGTCTGGACCTGGAGGTGGCCACTGCAGCGCTGGCCTGCGTGCTCTTCGAGAAGCTCGTACTTCAGCACTATGTCACCAAGGTCAACCGAAAGTTGTACATGTCCGTGTGCTTCTTGCTGGCGGTCAAGTTCAACGAGCCCTGCTCTTCAGATGCACGCAAACGCGTCATCCGCCAGCTGCTCGAAGACATCGATCGCGTCCACGCGCTCCCATCGCGCGACGTGCTGACGGCCGAATTCACTGTCTACGCCCAGCTCTCCTTCAACTTGCACGTGCCGATCGCAGAGGTGCATCCGCACTTCACGCGTCTGCTCAAGCTTATTGAGAGCAACCCCCGTAAGTATCTAGACGACGACGTCTTCACGTCCTACTCGACACTCCTCGCGCTGGAGGAACAAGCCGAGACCCGCGCGCTTCTGCTGGCAAAGTCTCCGGACGGCTTCGATGAGGCCACAGATGGAGAAGTGCCGCTGAGTGAGGACGAAGACGACGCGGACCAGGACAAGGTCCAGAACAACGAGCCGCGGGGACGAAAACGAAAGAACTCGGGCGACGGAGGCGGCAATGGTGCTGCTGCGGGCGATCTCTCCGTGTTTCCGTGGCATAACGTCTCCTTCGCGCAGTGGTGGCGAAGGCGCCGCAGCTCTCCGCGCGGGAGGCATGAATCCGTCTCTCCGCCACCGCCACCCAGCTCTCCGTTGAGCATGTAATGCGTCGATACGCTCACCGTCCGGTTTGCTGCCAGGTGAGTCAGGCGATCACAGCAATGGCAGTATGGGTTTTACTGTTAGCTGTATTTGCCAGTATCGCGACGTCTTTGGTCTATTCGAATCCTAGCAGAATGTTGTCCGTGCCCTCTCCATAAACCCGAACGCGCTCGAAAAGGACGTCTGCAATCTCGTAGCGCATCTGTGGAGAGACGGTGGCGGCCAATTCGGGGTCATCAGGCAGCACGACTCCGAGACGCGCGGCCTTCCTACTCTCCTGGACGAACGTGTGCATCTCAGCCCAAGTGACGTATACTGTCTGCTGCTGCTGCTCAGTGTCGCTGTTGAAGACTTCAACACGGAAGAGCTGCTGTCTCGGCACGTGGAAGAGCGAGAAGAAGAAGGACACGTAGCGGATCGAGCGTGCGCCTTGATACCACAGCTCCTGGTTTTGCAGCGAGGACCCCGGCGCCGTCGCGGGAGCTACCGTTGTCGTAGTTACGGGCCTGGACGTCGTGACAGTGGCAATGTCGGTAGCAGCAACAGTAGCTGTGGCGGCTGCCGCTTGCATGGCTTGGAAGTCTTCCTCGAGTGGTGAGGCCACGTCTTCCGGGAAAGCTTCAGCTCTCACTTTTACTCCATTGAGGCGCCGACCGCCGACGCTCGTGTGGCGCTGGCCGGTTTCTCTCTCCAAATCACTTACAAAGCGCTCTTTGTGTGCACTGCCGCCGCCGCGTGGGCGCTCGGGGCGCTTGGGTGTCGGGAACGTGGGAGATATTGCATTCTTCAGCATGTGCGGGGTAGAGGAAGGCAGCATTGGCGCCCGTGGGGAAGACAGGAGAGCAGCAGCAGATGGCGGACGCGACTGCATAGGTGGGTGCTGCTGACGATGCTGTAGTTGCTGCTCCATCTCGTTAAGTTTGAGCTTCAGTGCCTTGCTCTCCTCTCGGAGTCTGTCGACTGCCGTCGTCTGCGCCACTTCCACCTCTTTTCGCTCGTCCAGCAGCCGTCGATAATATTCTTCGTTGAGACGGAACTTGCAATCTACGTCCTCTCGGGCCTCTCGCTCTCGCGTGACCTCCACTTCCAGTGCCAGTAGCTTCTCTTGGTCTGCTGTGAACGCTCCTTGTGCTGCTGCTGCCCCCAGCTTCTTATAAAGTCGGGAAAGCGCGCGGTCCGTCGCCTCCCTCCGTGTCAGCAGCTGAAGGTGTGCGAAACTCATGAACTCACGGTGAGAGCAGAGCGCCAGGTCGATCGCGCACTCTTTGTCTGCCGTGGCCCGCGCGATGGCGTCTGCCGTCCACTTGGAGAACGGCGCTGGAGTAGCTGATGGCGACAGTGCGTCACCCTCACGCGTGACCTGCTCCAACGACTGCACGAGAAACTCCTTGAGTGCCTTGAGCTCCTTCACACATGTGAGTACTGCCTGCGTGACCTCCGCAGGTATCTCGGACGTGGTCCGTGTCGATGTTGCCCCTGAGGCCTCTGCCGGTGATGCATTTAGGATCTCAGTAGCTAAACGGATCGCTCGGTAGATCATGTTGACTGCCGTTGTGTCACGCCTCGCGAGCTTGTCCAGCACGAGAGCCCGTGCCTGCAACCCTGACAGGGACGAAGTCCCATCCGAGTGTTCGGCTGTGTCACTCGTTGTGGCAGTGTGAGCCTCCTGCTCAACTTGCACGAAAGCAGCCAACTCCAGCTGGCGAGCTTGCTGGTCCTTCGCAGCAGCGAGACGCTTCTCATAGTCCGCTGCCACTTGTTCTAGTGCCTCGGCATGTGTCGCCGCAGCTAGTGCCTCCGCGTTTTCTCGGGCTTTCGTGACTTCCCCCAGTTCTTGAGTATGGGTTTCCGCCGCTTGCTTCTGCGCATCTTCGCATTGCCTCGTCAGACTCCGACGCTTTTCTTCTTCTTCCAAAAGCATGCTGTCCCATGCACGCTGCGGAACGAATACCGTCTCGTGCCACGCCATTAGAGCTGCTTCCAGGCGCTCTACCTTGGCAGTCAGCGTCGCAATGGTGTATTCGTCCGCGACGCGCTGACTACGAAGCTGCTGCTGCATCTCTTCCTGGTGTAACTGCTGCGCCTCACGAGCATCGATTTGAGCCCGTAGGGCTCTCCTGTACACCAATAGGCGCAAAGAGGATGAGAAACGCGCGGTCGGCTCTGCTGCTTCGCTTGCGAGCTCTTCGCTGGAGCACATATTGTTCTCCGCCAAGAAGTGGATCTCTTCGTTCATGTCAGCGGCAAGCTGAGCCAGCGTATGGCGGGCTTGCACGTACAACTCGTACACTTCCAGAGGCGTCTCTAACTCGGGAGCCCCGTGGGCTACGAGAAAGGCCTTTTGACGCTCATGGATCACCTCGCGCTCCATTTTCTCTTCGATCAGAGCGTTCTGGCCAGCAAGAAGCGCCTTGTACACTGCCATTCGGGCGTCGTGGGGTTCATCAAGATTAAACGGCAGACTGTTCTCCTGCAGGAAGTTGCACTCTTGAACCACCTCTTCCTTGCGCTCTCGCTGTTGTGCTAGCATGTCCACAAGCTGCTGGAAAATCTTGAGGCGGAGTGTAGACAACAATGAGCCAGATGGGGCAGATCTCGACGCTAATACGACAGGATTGCGCTTCATACCATCCGCACTCTCGATAGGAACCGGGACAAGGTCGTGCTCCAGTATGAACTCATACTCACGGGCGGCTCGGTCTTCGTCGTCCTGCTGGTCTTTGAAAAGACGCGCCATTTCATCTGCCAGCTGTCTGAAAACTTGCATGCGAGAGAAAGAGGACTCGACAGGATCCTCAATGACCAAAAAGGAAGAGAAGACCTCTTGGTTCTCCAGAAACTCTCTCTCAGCAGCCAACCCAGCTTTCATCTGTTGCTTCGTGTCCGCCAGTTGAGTCTCAAGCCGCAGCTTCGTATCCATCAACTCGTCCTTGTGACGCTGGTTAGTGTCAATCAACTCGTTTTCATGGCGCTGGTTAGTGTGCAGCAGTTGGGCTTCGAGTTGCCCCTTTGTGTCCGCTATGCCGATCGCAAACTGCTCTTTGGCGTCCCCCATCTCAGTCTCAAACCGTTCCTTCGTGTCTGCTAGCAAGACCTCAAACCGCTCCTTGGTTTCAGCCAGCTCGTTCTCAAGGCGCTTCGTTGTTTCTGCTAATTCAGTCTCAAGGCATTCCTTGATTTCCACCATCTGGCTCTCATAGTTTTCTTTGGTGTCCACCAATTCGGTCTCAAGACGTGCTATCTCCTCACTCCCACGCTGTGTCACTTCAGCCAAATTGAGCTCCACTGTACTTTTCTCCCCGCGCAGATACTCCACTTCATTCAGTAGACGTTCATAGATAGCCAAACGCAACTTCACCGACAGGACATTGTCCGGATCTTTTGGATCAGCCGTCACTTGACTGCTCCCGTTTTTGTCGCCTCTACCATCGACAAGCAGAAGGCCCCGCTCGCGCAGGAACCCTGCCTCTGTGGCTGCATCTACTTCTCGCTTCCGAGTTTCGTCCAGTGCAACCTGCTGGGTCTTGAGAAGCGTCTTAAGAATATCCTGGCGCGTCGACGCTACCGAGGAAGGCTGGGCCTGCAAAGCGTCGATTTCAGAGAGGATGGCAGCTTCGCTCAAGGACTCTTGCACCATCTCGTTTCGCTGATTCTCCATCTGCATCAGTTCCTTCTTCAGCGCTGCGTGGCCACTTGTCAATGTTTCCAATTGAGCCAGAACCTCCATTAAGCGGTCTTGAAGAAGTCCAACTGACCCAACAGACTCCACCGACTCCGGTAGCGATAGCACCTGCTTCATCCAGGATGTGAGCTCGCTGTAGCTCTGCAGATCCTCGGCGACGGCGTCCATTCCAGCAAGCAGAGCCTCAACACCTTGTGGGGGTTCTATCCGGTCATTATTTGCGATGTCGTCACTTTCAAGCTGCACCTCAGACATGTTACTGTCCCCGTCGTTGCGTTGATCGTCTCCAGTATCTCCTGGTTTAGGTTGGGGGATTGCTGTGGATATTCGGAGCTCCTCCCCCTGGCGTAGCACTTCTTGCATCCCAAGAAGGACCTGGGGTAGTTCTTGGGCGGGGTTGTCGAGGCGAAGCAGCTCTTGTGTCCTTGCTACCAGAGACGCCTGCTCGTTCATGTCACGCACTAGGTCCTCGATCTTCAGTGTACCGTTAGAAAGTCCATCGATATTCATCTCAGTGTTCTCCAGGAAGTAGTCGTAGTCCTGAAGGTGTCGTGCGATGGTTCCCATCGACTCGAATACAGAGAGTGATTCTCCCTGGAAAAACTCATCGTCGCTCTTGCCGAGCGACGCTGCTGACCCAAACTCCTCTGCACCTAGAAGAGGGTCCCCGCTGTTGTTGTCACTGTTCCCATCGCAATTTACCGTCGGTCTAAAGATTGACAGTCTTGCCGTCAGCTGCTCCAGAAGTGCGATCCCCTCTAGTAGCGACGCCAACTCCTGGCGAGGATTCTTCAGCTTAAACAAGCGTCGCGCTAGCGAGAGCAGAGCGCAGTGCTCGCGCACCAGTCGGCCAATTTCTGCACCCAGGTCAGAGGTTTGGCCTCGCGTCCCAGCTTGTCTTGACCTGGAAACCCACCGAGCAGCTTGCGATAGAAGTCTCTGGTGGTCGCTCATCACAAGGGAGATATCCATCAACGATTCCGCAAGAAAAGGCGACGGTGAACGAGATGACGGATCCTCTTCCGTGGACAAGGAGAAACCAGCAGTACGTTCCTGGTCATCGCCGTCGTCGGAAAACTTACAGATTTGCTCGTCGTCTCCTTCAATTCCATCGTCCACCCCAAGCTCCACGTCAATTTGCAGCTCGTCCGCTGTTGGGGTGGGCGACGGCGTTCGTGCTAGAGCTCGCAGTGTTGCCAGACTCGCATTGCTGCTCGTGTTACTGGTAGTTTGTCCTTCCTCTGCGCCGTCTTCCTCCAAGATATTTTGCGCGAAATCTGACATGAGTTTTAGCTCCTCCACAAAGGCAAGAACCGCTGTCACCTTGTTCTGGATAGAGGGCATGTACGTGGTGGGACTTGTGGTACTGTTATCAGAAACTTCGTCGCCAGCATTATCCAAAGTATTGCTGAGCGGAAAGTCCAAAGAGGCGGTGGCAGGGTGGCGGCGTGGACTTCCAAGCTTCGGCTGCAACTGCTCAAAGTTCTCCAAGATTTTCATGAGCTGCTGAATCGCTTCCACGATGTCATCCATAGACGTACGCGGGGTTCCGTGAAGATGCAGTGCATCTTTGCAGCGCTGCTCGAACCGTGTAGCTGCGTGTCTGGACGCCAAGATTTCGACGCTCCCCAGGAGATTTCTCTCGGCCGAGGCGGGAAAGCTATTCTCATCGAGCGGGGAAATGTCGAGCTGATGGCGCAGATGTTCCCATTCATCGAGAAGAGTCATCAGGTCTCTTGGCTTGGTGATGCTGCTGCTGCCCGTGACTTGCCTCGCGCGGTTTAGTACCTCTTCAATGCTGGTGAAAACATGCGCAATGTCTCCCATCGACCGAATCTCATCCCTCATGCAGCTAGCCTTCGCGTCAAGCATGAGCTGTTCGTGTTCTTTCAGCATACTGATCACCTGCTGGCCGCGGATGAAGGCCTCGCCTGGTACCCCAGGGATCGCGAGGGTCTTGAATAAAACCACATTTTGATCGAGTAAGCGCAGCAATGTGTCAATATCACAACTGCTGTTCTCACCGTTGGAATCGTCACCGCTCACAAAAAGCTGGCGCACGCGCAACTTCAATTTGCTGAGCTCTCCGTTCAACAGCCCAATTCTCTGGGAAGGAGAATCACTTTCGTTTGGTTCCGCAGTCAATACCGTTCTGTCTTCAATCACAGATAGCACGCGCTCGTACTCCTGCAGTCGATTGCAGACGTTGTCCACACTGAGCACGATAGCATTCGCTTCCAGGCGGTTTTCCACTTTTTGTGTCACCGGTCTTGGACGACAGCGCATGGCGAAAAATCCCTTCAAGCACTCGAGTAGATCCTTCTCTTCCTCCAGCGCGAACCCCTCCAGTTCATTCAGGTTCATGTGGTACACCTCCATCATGTAGGTCTCCAATTGTTGCCGCAACAGCGCGACGAACTGCTTACTGGACCGCGTCATCTTGCTGCTTTCAAGCAATAGGTTGAGCTCTGTAGAATACGAATCATTGGGCAATAGTGTGTAAGTATGAGAGCAAGCACCTAGACAGTAAGTCAACCCAGGAGTGGTTACCTTTGCGAACGTTGTCGATCGTCGCGTTTTTTGCTGCTACAACATCGTCTCTCTCCGCCACTTCCTGCCTTGTATGCTGCAGTTGCACCTGCAGATCTTTCATACTCATTCCCAGTTCATTCACTTGGCGTGCAGCGTTGGCCAGCGCTTCTGTCTTCACCGTCAACTCTTCCTGTTTTTCAGCCAAAGCTGCTTTGTGCTGTTCCTCCTCAGCTCGGGACCTTTCAAGCAACTCGTTCGTTTTCGTCAAGTGTTCCTCCGTAAGGCGCAGACGCGCCAACTCACTCTCCTGCTTGAGCGATGCCGTCAATTGTTCAATCGCATCCTTGTGCTCTTTGATAGTCTGTTCATTATGTTCACGTGCCACCCGAATAGCAGCTTCCGTGTTTGTTTGGTGCATCATTTGCGTCTCCAGAAGCTTTTGGCTATGTGCTGCTTTCAGTTCAGCATTTAGGGACTTGATTGCATTCAACTGATTGACGTGAAGCTTTTCCATCTCCACCATGTGGGCATCCCTCGATGCGATATCGTCCGTGTGCGCTACGCGGAGCGTCAGTAACTCAAGCGAGTGGGTACAGGTGAGGCGAACGTGGTTCTCTGCAGCTTCCCTCTGAAGCTCCCGCTGCTTCTCCAGCAGACGCTGTTTCTCTTCTTCTGCATATCGATTTGCCGCGCGTTCTTGCTTGATCTCGCCTTTATGTCTGGAGATAATTGCGATCGCCTTGGCTTCATAGTCCTCCTGCAGAGCTCCCACGGTATCCCGATTCTCAGCTGTCATCTGCTCAATTTGACTCTGGTGATCTATCGTCAGCTGACCGATTTTCTCTTCACGTTCTACCACCAGCTGATGGACTTGTTCTTGGTGCATTGCCATCAACTGATCGATGTGCTCCTGATGCTCGGTCTTCATCTGCTTGACTTGCTCTTGGTGCTCTGTCACCAACTGATCCACTCGTTTCTGGTGTTCTGTTGTCGAGTGATTCACTTGCTCCTGGCGCTCTGTCGTAAGCTGATCCATTCGTGACTGGTGCTCTGACACCAGCTGCTCGAGTTGGTGCTGGTGCCCTTCAACCAGTTGATCGATCTGTCTTTCATGCTCTGCGGCCACATGAGCCGTTTTCTCGCGCTGCTCCTGACGCAGGTCCTCTAGAGACTGCTGCAACGCGTGATACTCCGCTACCTTCACGGACAGTAGCTGTTGCTGAGCTCTGTACGCCTCGGCTTTGGCCTCGAGTTCATTCTTCAGCGCTTGAATGTGTTCTTGATCTCTCCTGTTCTCCTCTACAAATGCATTCTTTAGACGGCTGAACTCCGTCTGCTGTTCCTCGTGCACACCGCTGAGTTCATCCAGAGAAGCCTTCACTTCACGTGTCTTGGCTGTCTGCTCTTCCAGATTCTCTTGCAGATAAGCTAGCTCCTTCAGCTTTTCGTGGAGAGCATGCTGCGAGTCACTTAGGTCACTCTTGGTTTGGATGAGTGATGCCTTCACGCCTGCCAAGTCCTCTTGGAGCTTTTCGGCATGATTCACGATTTCCCGTTTCTCCTGTCCCATGGAAAGTTTCAGCTGTTCCTTCTCGTCACGTAGATTCGACAGATCAGCCCGCATTTTGTCGTTTGCATCCACAAGCTTGAGCTTTTCCCGCAGAAGCACGCGCAGTCTCTCTCTCGAGTCTTCCTTCTCCATTTGCAGCAACCCCAGACAACGACGAGCTTCTTCTTCGCTCTTGCAGAACTTCTCACTCAGCAGTGTAAGAGCGCCACTTTGTTCATCAAGTCGCTTGATTTGCCCGTTCACCTGTTCGTGCAGCACACGCTCAGCTTCCTCACGTCTCTTCACCTCCTCATTCAGCGCCTGGATCTCCACATCTAGCTTGAGCTTCTCGCTGTTCAGATCCTCAAATTTTTGCGTCATTTCACTCAAGCGCCCCTCAACACCTTCGAGATGCCGAACCATATCCTTTGATGCCAAGAGTTCAAGCATCAGAATGTGCTTCTCAGATCGCATACGCTCGTCTTTCTCCGCCGATGTCTCTTCCAGCAATCTCTGACCGAGAGCTTGGATCTCTTCTGCTCGCATCGCATTTCGCTCTACCTTCTCGTGAAGATTCTGGATCACGTGGCTCATATTGTTGACCTGAATCTGCAAACGCTGCTTCTCCGCCGCAATAGTCTGCTTGCTTTTCGTCATCACCAAGAGATCACGCTCTTTTCCCAATAGCTCATCGCGGACCACCTTCATCTCCTCTGTGCTGTGTGTCGCCTCCAGATGCAGCAGATCGATGCGACGCTGAGCCTCCTCGCTTTGGCGCTTGGCGAACGCGAGTGATTCCTCCAACCGCTCGATAGTCTGCTGGCAGAAATCGTTCTTCTGCCTCAACTCAGTCTGGCTGCCGTGCAAACGCCGGATCTCACCGTTTTTGAGCTCGATTTCTCCCTCGGTGTGTTCCAGCTGCAGCTTCATGTCCATCTGCATCCGCTTCATTTCCAACCGCATGTTTTCCATATTGAGCCGCATGCTCTCGATTTTTAGCTCCGTGTTCTCAAGCAGTCCCTCTTTCTGATGCATCGACTCTTCCACCATGGAAAGCCGCCCAGACTCCACCCGCAGCGCTGCTTTCGCGTCCTCCAGCTCCTTGGTCTTCGAGGACAGCGTTTCGGCGGTCAACTCCAGAATTTCGGTCTTCGTGTTGACATTTTGGACCGTGTCCAGCAAGGATCTATGCAGTTTCTCGATCTCGTCGTCGCGGCTCTTGACTACAAACGTGAGCTCCAGGATTGTGCTCGCTTTCATCTGGAGATCGTCTTCCGCGACTTTCAGCTCGCGGTTGGCAGCATCCAATAGCGTCTCTTTCTCCAGCTTTACCTGTTGAAGGCTTAGGAGTTCGCTTTCTCTCTCCGAAATTTCCATGTGCTTTCGCTCGATCGACTCCAGAGACCGCTCCACGTAGTCTTTGTGCTGCGCTTTCAGCTCCACTTGGATCGCTTCCAGTTTCTCTATATTCTCACACTTTCTCTCGAGTTCGGCATCTTTCTCGCGAACTCTTTCCTCGTTCTGTTTCCTCTCGTCACGCAAAGCCATCTCCAGAGCGAGAACCTTTGAGGAGTGGGTCTCGCGCAGCTGAGCCACTTGCCCTTCGTGGAGCTTCGCGTGTTTCTCATGCTCCTCTCTGCTAGCGCGCTTGAATGCGTCCAGTTCTGTTTCGTAACGGAGGACCAACGTGTCCCGCTCGCGAACTCGTTCGTCTCGCAGAGTAGACAGGGCCTGCTCGTAGTTGGCAATCAAGGCCTCTCTTGCCTGGGCAGCTGCTTCCACACTTTGACTGGTTTGAGCAGTGTGAATTTCAGCCAGAGCACTTAGTCTCGCTTCGTAGGACGAGATTGTCTCCGACAACTTTGAAGCTGCTTGTGTGGTGAGTTCTTCCACCTCTTCAGCATGCATCGCCAGTAACGTAGATTTCTCGTTGCTCGCTACTGTTGTCACCTGCTCGATGTCATGCGTATATTTGTAGTGGAGATCTTGGATTTGTGTGCGATAAACAGTCTCCGTAGCCTGCAGTTCATCACGCAAAGCCTTCGTTTCCTTGCATCGCCGAGCTTCCATTTGCGTAGACTGATCAATCTCAAACATACGCAGGCGAGCAATCTCTTCAGACGCCTTTTCCACCAGCTGGGCTCGCTCCGAAGCGTATTCTGTCTGCAGTAGTCGCAGTGCTTCATCTTTCCGCTCACGCAATTCCTTCAGTTCTCGTGTCGAGGTCTCCGTTAAAGCCGCGATCTCTACCGCCGAGCTACTTCTCAGCGCCGTGATCTCTTTCGTAAGAGTGCTTTTCACATCTGCCAATTCGGCTTCAGATCTCTGCTTCAGCTCCGCAAACTCTGACTGTGAACGCTGCGCCAGCTCCTCGTACTCAGTCATTGTGCGGATACGAAGCTCTGCCAGTTCTTTTTTGGCTCCCGTCTCAATCGCCTCGATCCTTGCACTTGTCAACCTCTCACTCTCTTCTCTTTCCGCCCGAGCTGTCTCCTTAAGTGTCTGCACTTGGGCAGCTGATGTCTCCCGCAGCTGTTGCAGTTCATCCAGACGGCTTTTCTCCGCTGCTTTGTGGGCGTCCTCGATCTCCAGCACCTTTTGGCGGAATGTGGCCTCTGCATCACGGAGTTCACACTCGTGGAGTTGGAGAAGCTTGGTCTTTTCGGCGGCATGGGACTCTGTAAGAGCCACCATTTCATCTGCGCTTGTGCCCATTGCCGCTTCAAATTGGTCAAACCTGCGTTACAGAACAATGTCGCCAGTGGGTTAGCGGATACATACTATAAAGCAGGAAGCCAAACAAGCGTGTGTGGCATACATTTGCTTCTTGGCGAGTTCCTGCTGGTCATGGAGTGCAGCGATATCGCCCGAAAGATTCTGCAAAGCCGAGCTACAGGTTCACATGCACATGCAAGTACACACAACGACATCAGTGATTCCAGCACATTGGGCAGAATTGATGAACGAGTTCACCTGAATGCACGCAGCCTCGCTGTGTCGCACGCGCGTACCTTGTCTGTTGGAAAGTGTCCGAGATGATAGGTAACTGGTCGTGGATGGCCTCCACGTGCTGATTCGCTGATGTAGAGATTTCAAAGAACTTGTCGTTGCTGGCTGAGAGCTGTTCCATGTCAACGCGATAACGCTCCTCCGATGCATTGATGCTCTCCTCTACTGACTTGAGTCGCAGTGCTGTCGGTATATTCAGCGAACAGTCATCGCTTCCGCCATCTCCACCCGAATCCGCGAAGAAGGACGCAACATGCGATTCAGAAGAAGGTTCCTCTTCAGCAGATTTCCGCGGCGTGTACCAAGCTGATTTTACTGAAGGGCCTTCGAGGTCGTCCTCGTGATACGTTGGGGAGGTTTCCACTTTGGTCTTTGAGTCCTTGGCTGACGCCCGTCGAGAACGCAGGGGGGGTGATACATCCTTTCCTTTCGGAGAAGTAAGCGATGCTAAGAATGCAGGCGTTTGCTGCTGCTGTGGTGCTTCCCCTCGGCGGTCGATTCTTGGCAACACGGAGGATTGCGTGGAACCCGGAGTCGGATGTTGGTTCTTGGCAGTCGCCCATGGAGACTTCTTGACCTTCCTTCCATTTGACGCCCTCGTCGATTTCGACGACGGTACCTTCGCTCGCAGCGCATCCGCCATCAGGAAGAGGTCAGCACGAGCTTCCTCTTGGCACACGCTGCCCGCCCCGCAAAGAAAGTGGGCCTGCTCGCTCCTCCGCACAGCAAAAGAAGGCCGCCGCTTGCGTCGCGGAAGTTACAAAACGCTCCACGCGGTGGTCAGGAGTCGACCACGGGGGTCGAGCGGCGGGAGTTGGGTCGCTGAACTGGATATAGATACCGACACAAGTTGGAATGACTTTCATGCTCACTCCTTGTGTCGGAGCTGTGAGAACCCTCAGCGAGCTAGCAAGTACTCCTTAAGCGAGTACTTGTACTTGCAGTTCGGAATTATGCACTCGGGCTGAAATCTCACTGCGGCTGCCGAAGTCGAAGTGGTGTAAGACTACTCTCGGCAATGGAGTAGGACGGCTGATGCAACAGAACCTCCACGACGCCCAGATGTCTCCTCGGTGATGGTCCTG
>JAADYK010000615.1:0-16542 GCA_023338225.1 Halophytophthora batemanensis
CCCACAAAGCGACGAGGATCCTGCATCTGCGGCGATTGTTGCTGTCTCAAGTGGTCAAAAAGCAGCAGCGCGTGACGCCACTGATCCAGCTGAATGTACGCGAACAGTGCCTGGCCGTAGACGTGCAGATTAGGCTCCAAGCCTTTCACTTTCATCTTGGTGAACACACGCAACGTTTCCTTGGGACGCGCCAATTGACCGTAAGCCACCGCCACGATGGACTGAATGCGTACGTCACCTTCTAGTGGGAGTGACTGGCTCTGGAGTTCACTGTCACTTACGAGTTGGTAGCGACGCAGAACTTCATCCCAGTCGTGAGCGCGGCTAGCAGCCAGCACATAGCCGTGTACGGCGTCCAGTGACAACGCACAAGTGTCGCTGGGGCTGGCCAGAAGCTCCTGGAAGAGCCCTTCCGACTCGTTCAAACGAGAGCCACAGGCTGTCAACATGGCTGCGAACGACGTGGCGTCGGGCGTCACGCCACGCTCCCGCATACTCGTGAAGATACGAGAAGCTTCCTTGAAGTTGGCGATGCGAGCGTAATTGCGTAGCGCAGCATTGTAGACGGACAGCGGTAGATCCATGTCAAGTGTCTGCATCTCAGCTAGGAAGAGCGCAATGTCGTCCGTGTAGTGTCTGGATGGTGGCGGTGGCACAGCGTTAGCGTCAGTCAACTGACCCAGCAACACGCGCGCTTGATGCCATTGGCGTTTCTCGGCGCACAAGTGCAGCAGCTTTGTGTAGAGATCCTTGGGCACATCGCAATGGCGCGTCAGCAATTCGTCCCGAAAGAAAAGCGCTTGTGACAGCGACTGTGCGTCCACTGCCGCCACAAAAAGCTCTGTAAGCTTGTGTTGTGTGTCCTCAGGCATCATTTCCTCTTCAAAGGCATCCAGAAACGAACGTGTGAGCACTTTCGTGGCCGTGGACTCCTTGCTGGTGATACAAAGACGGATGGACGTCAAGTGTAGCTCTGGTGAAGCCTCTAGGCCGTACGTCCGCATCTCCTCCAGCAAGTGCTTGGCGCGCATCCACTTGCCATCCACGTGGCAGGCGATCACGGCGTTCTCGTAGATGTCCAGCGACGGCTGCATGATCTCCACGGCTTGGTGCATGAACTCCAGCACCTCCAGCGCCGTGCGCCACCGACCGAGTTCTGCGCACGCCACGGCCGCGTATTCCAGTGTCAACGGCGATGGAGACACACCGTGGTCACGCAGACACTCATACACCTCCAGAACAAACACATGGTCTTCCATGGCGTCGGCTACCATCACCATCACAGTGGCTTCTTGGCCGTGCATATCGGCGTGCACGTGGTGTTTCATCATACTCGTCACGATCTCCCTCGCGCGCTGCTGACGCGGACCCGCGGCCACTGGCTCAGCCAGGAACGTCTTCAGCTCTTCGAACTCGTCTTGAGGCACAGCTGGCGTCTGCGGACCAGGACTGGAGTAGCTGCGGCGTTGCTGCGCATGGCCGGTCAAGTCACTGTTCTGGTGGTGCAGGTGCTGAGTGAGAAAGGAAGGTGGCACTGTGGCTGCTGTAGTGGACGCCAGACGGAGCGACAGAGTGCGTCGTGGGGCCGGGTCCGTTGACGATATCTCTCTCGGTGCCTCATGTGCGCATGCGGCGCGGAGCGGGAGCTGCAGCAACCGCCGCGACGCGCGTCCTGATCGCCTGACCAGCATGGCTTGGACTGCTGACCTTCGAAATGAGAGGCGTGAGTCCAATGCAAAATTGATGTGTGGACCACCTTACGGCCGAGTGACTGATTTTAGTATGGCATAGTTCGCCCAGTACTGTTGGCCAACAACCGGTATGGATCGGTATTGTACCGGTATATTAACTTATCCAAGATCGAACGATTCAACCCGGTGGATGGTGATTTCGTTGCTCAGGCGCGTATATTGGCATTGCTTTGTGTGTTCCACGTGAGATTTACTGGCGCATTGTGTCTCTCTGTGTCCACAAAGGCAAGTTTAAGGCAGCAGAGTGCACAAGGAAGGGCATGAGACTCATCTCGGTGGCCTCCACGCTTCGAACGGTGAAGGTTATGGGCCAGTATCCTTCAAGAGCTTCAGGCTGTCGGCGTGCACAAGCCAGGGCCGTGCTGGCTAGCGTGCCTCCGCGTTCGAGGCTGAGCGGACTGCGGTCAAAAAGACTACGATTGGCGCTGGTGTCCGCTTGGTGGACCGCCCTGCCAATCCCGAGTGGGCTTGGCTCACCCGGGTGAGCGTCCCACAGCAGCGTGAGTACTGTCGCTGCTTTTTCTGCGGGGATCAAGTGAACCACCGCAAGAAGGCGAGCGAGGCCCGAGAACACCTTCTACACGATGCGCCAAGTTCCGTGCGTTTACCGAGCAAATGCACTCGAGCCGCCGACCATTGTGGGTCTTGGCCGCTGTCGACACGCTGGAGCCAGTCTGGGTGGCAACCTGGGTAGCTGATTCTAAGATGAAGAAGGAGCCCCCACCTCAGGTCCTGCTCCACCCAGACCAACTGCAGCTGCAGCACGATTGTCACGAGACGCTGGTCCGCAAACGGCGACTTGCTGAGGAGGAGTCCGGCGTCGATATTAGAGCCGCGCACGGCCACAATATCAAATCAAGGCGAATCACTGACTGAGTGGGGAGATTTGTGTTCCATCACTGGTAGGCCTGGATATTTGTTTATGCTGCATGTGTTGCCTTTGTGCTAGTGTGATCGCTTCTGGCGCTGTGCTGTGTCTATAGATGGCGCCATCCAACCTCAAGGGATACCTCGAGAGTTGCTGCCTCTCGGGGTGTTGCGTTTTCGTCAACGCCTTCCAGTGAGCCGCTCGTGACGACACTGCCTGCACAGCGTTTGGGTCGCCTTTGCTCGTCGGCATTTGCATCTCCAGGTGGCAAGTCACAGTCCAACACCGTCGCAGGTCGCCAGCCGCATTGGCGCATTGCCGCCAGGATCTATTGATGATCGACTCGACTGACTTGGCATCCCAAACCCGGTCATCGAGCCTCTGGCCTGAGTGATGGCCAAATAGCGTGAAGTGCTCCTTCTCCCTCTTTCTCTCATAAAGCAAGCTAACCGCAATGGTGCCTAGCCTCTTCGCACGCCTCGAGCTTCGCCTTTTCTCCTCATTTCGTCACGGCGAGGACGAGACCACCGTTTCGCTGCGCCTTAGGGCACGAGTTCACCACCACAGTTGACTACCTACGCTCGTGTCCGCCCTTCCACCGCTCTGCCTCCGCTGGTGAGGCCACCATGGCTTGGGTTCTAGACAGCCTGACACCTTGCTCGCGAGTGCGCTGTGTTATTTCGTCTACTGGCTGGGACGCCGCGGAGTTTCTGGCCCACGTGGGCTCGTGATGTCTGAATACAGTGTTGTTTGCCTAGTGTGTCTGGTGTCTGCTTGCCTCTTCTTTCAGCGTGAACTTGCATTTTGCTCCGGGCTAGTTCCAGTTCTTCAGTTCATTTGTTTACACGCCGCGTATGCTGCAAGACTACTTTGTTGCTCGGACGCACAGCTGCAAGAAATCGGGATGCAGCAGCACCTCGCTTTCCTGTGCACGTTCAACCACCAGAGCCCCTCTGTGGACACCCCGAGTCGCGCGCTCTACAGAACGCGTTCGTGTGAGCAGTGCGCGAAAATCTCACCCCAGAGTCGCGGAGTGGCTAAAACGAACTGCATCCCACAGCAAGTGACCGGCCGGAAGTTGGTCAAGATGCGCTCGGGGTGGAATCTTGCACTTCTCAAGGTTCCTTACTAGGAAACTGACAACTCCTACCAGGCTACGAGCGAGTTCATCGTTGCGGGCTTGCGGGCCCTCGACCGTTTTACACGATACCCCGCCCACCACCAAGGCGGAGCGGCGTACTTTCGAAGACCAGTACAATTTGGAGCAGCTTGTGCCTTGAGGATCCAAGTCCCGAAATGACCACGCGCTGAGCAAGGGTCCTGTGTAGTTCTTGCTCAGTGAGGGTCAAGGCGACAGTGACGACAAGCACTCAGTGACCCGCAAGTTTCGCGCCGCGTCCGTCGGTCTCCAGGCCGAGACAATGAGGAACCACCTAGCTGCAAAGTGCGTGAAGGCACCACCAAGTTGTCGCGAACAACTCAGCCTGCCAGAAATTGGCTAAGCTCAACGAGGTGTGGCAATTCCTCGCAGCTCTACCTCCAAGCACCTCCTCGAACTTCACCGCTCCACGTGACGACGCGTCTTGCTGTCGCAGGTGCTATCGATTGTGTACCACATAAACTGAGGTTCCGGTGGTGCAACTTGAAGCCTCTGTCAAGCAGAAGAAACACGAAGTAGAACCTCGAAAATCAAATCATCAGCTGAAGTCCAATTGCTCGTCTGCCTGTCGTGTCGTTTGGAGATCGAAGTACAGCCCTTAAATACGCCCATGTGCGCCCCTGTTGCGTGCTAGAGTTAGGCTGAGCTGGGTGCCGTCGGTGCCGAAGTGGTCTCTTCCTTTTTGGTCGCCGGCAGCGCGGCGGCGGGCGAGTTGGAGGCCGAGGCGGTGGCGCTGCTCTCGGGCATCACGAAGATGCGCGCCTTGTCCAGCTCCTGCATCATGCGCGTGTACAACTCGTCAGCGTTGAAGGCCAGTTGCTTGGCCGCCTTCCGCTTCTTGTACGATATGCCCATGCGCAGCATGAACGCGTTCTCTTCGTCGTACTCGAGCTGAGCGAGCACAACCATAGTGCAAATGCAATCAGCCAGCGGCACACAAGTGGAGACATAGGAGACATTTGGGTGTCTGTTTACCTCGATGGAAGGCGCCGTCCCGCCCCATTCCTTCTTGTCCTTCTCGGTCCAGACCACCTTGGCCACACGTACTCCGCCTTCGTAGTGATGTGTTTCGTCCTATCTCGAACGTCACGGTCAAGCCAAACCATCCACATTGTTAGACACGCCGACGTCGTCACCACGGCAGTCGTCGATGAAACTATTTCGACGTGCGTCACGTACGCTGAGCAGTTTCTTTCGCAAGTAACTCGTGAGGTTCTTGAGGTTAATGGCCTCTTTCCGCTCGATCTTGATGGTCACGACACCCTGCGACTTGAAGCCAAGGTAGCGCAACACGTAGAGCATCCCACCGCCCATGAGCCCCCAGGCAAACAGACTGAAGAAGAACCAGAGTCCTGGGTTGGCATACAGCATGACCTCCATGAAGTTCTTCATCCAGTCCACGTCCGTGACCGTCCACGTCCCCGTGATGCGGTCCAGCAGGTCGAAGGCTAGCGAGCCACTAAGCAGCATCTTGATGATCAAGAGTGTGGCGGCTGAGCGCTCGTTGACTTCCTGCATCTCGCATAGTGTTCGCGTGTGGATACGAATAGCTTCGTTTTGCTGGAACTCCTTCTCGTTTGACACGATAGCCGACATCTCGTTCAGCACCGCCAGCTCGTGACGCGCACCCGACATATTCTTGTGCAGGTCTTTCACGCGGCGCTTGAGCTGGTTACTGAGAATTCCGAGTTGTAGTCGCTCGTACAGACTGCGTCCTGCTTGCTCGGGTGGCTCAGCTGGCACGACAGCTTCATCCAGAGATTCTTTCAAGTAGCTCAGCGTCTCCTCCATGAGAATGACCTCTTTTGAAAGTACCGCGAGCCGATTCCGGATGTCCCGCAGTCGGTTCGGATCCTTCTCGGCCGTGTCGATGAGCTGGCGTACCTGCGCCATGTCGTCCACGATGATGAACATGCGCGCGAAGAAATTCTGCGTGAAGAGGTTCATGGACTCGTACTGCAGGAAGCTACAAAGTAGCGGCTCGTGGTGTCGACTGTTGGGGCCTGCGATCAGCAGTCCGTGCGCACCAAAAACGAGCGTGTCGTGCTCGCTGATGTCAAAGGCAGCGCGAGTGTCGCCGATCACCTGCTTGAGTTCGTTCTCGTACTCCCCCTTGTCCATGTACTCTTCGGCCGTGAGGTGTGGTGTAATCTCGTTGGCGATGATGAGGTTGATCTTGTTCCTGCTATCTGCTTGGCCCGAGAAGATGAGTCCCAGCAACGAGCGTTGATACGCGGATAGTACACTGTCAACGATCTTCGACGAATCCATGTGAACGTCCACAAGTAGACGTGAGAGGTGATCGAGCGACACATTGTCCTTGATACGGTCCATGATGGCTTCCACCTGCATGCCGTAGAGACACGAGCCTGCGGCAGTGAGTGAGCACCCGAAAGTCTCCACTTGAACAACTCCAGGTGCCTCGGGAAAGTGAATATCAGCCTCAAAGTTCACGTGGTTGGTCATGGTGTAGTCCAGGATGTTGATGGACGTGAGTCCCGGATCCACAGAGATCTGCGTGCCGCTGGCGTTGTCGTCCACGATAGCTGTGAAGAAGCCGCCTTGAACGCGCTCAGTGGAACCCAAGTTGGCGTTGAGCTGTACCACCTGATTGGAGCCGAAAGGAATGTACTCCGCTACGATGAGCGAGACCGAATTGAGCGTGATGATCTCGTCCAGTTGGTCGCGAATACTCGAGTCGCTCACGCCGCACTCGTGTGCGCGGTGGGCGTTACTGAGCGTCGGTCGACCGCCAAAGCGCAGGCACTGCGGGATATAAGCGCTGGATACATAAGAGACGTCCTCCGTCTCCGTCACGGACGAAAGTCTTCGGTAGCCACTCTCGTCATCTACAAGCCAGTACTCTTCGCCATCCCACTCCACGCGTAGTAAATGCAGCGTGCCGGGTGCGTACGCCATGTCATTCACTGCGAGTTTGTCCGTCTTACTGATCTTGGACACGATCTCCAGGCCCTTCTCCGAGATCTGGAAGCATGTCACTGGCTGGTAGCTCTTAGAGGAGAGCTTGAGCCCGTTCACGAGGTCTTCTTCGCGCAGGAAGTCCATGTCGGACTTGCCTTCCTGCGAGATATTGAAGTACTTGCGCTTGTTCTCCACCAGTTCGGACGACGGCGCATAGTCGTAGTCCAGCGCCTTGGACACGATGGCCTCGTATAGCAACACGAGCAGCGCTGGCTTGCGAATCCACTCTTCCTTGTCGGATGCGCGGACCGCCGGCTTGGAGTAGAGCGAAATCATGTACAGCAGCCGGTTCTGGTTCTCCGTGAGCCCCGTGTCCTCTTCTACGTCTTCGTCGCTCTCCTCTTCCTCTTCGCCTTCCTCTTCCTCCTCACCTTCGTCTCCATCCTCGAGTTCTTCAGCCTCTTCGGCTTCCTTTTCGTCCTTTTTGTTGCTTTCCGCTTTCTTGTCGTCCGAGACCGTCGGATTCTGCCCACAGTCGAGCACGCAGCACATTCCTCGGATCACTCACGCATTCCCACGCCTATACGTTCATATAGAAAACTCCACGAGCGCAGTGTGGTTGCCAACACTTACCTGCATCTTGCTCTGCTTGCTTGTGAGCGTCTGTGGATCAGTTCTCGCTCCAAGCGAAGCGAACGACGTGAAAGAGCGACGTTTGGGGCGCAAGTCCACCCTCCAGTCGCTTGAACGGTCACGTTCTACAGGGTCTTCTTCTGACCGGTAGACGGTTGGGAGTCAAGAGCAAATGGTGCATTGTCCATATTGGAGAGAGCTCGAGTGCGTGAAGTTCAACTACTCTACGGACGGGCTCTCTAGGGAATACATGTGTGTAGTGGTTCCAAACTACGAGAAGGACAACGCCGTGTGGCACAGTGGACAGTTCTTCTGGTCGCGGATCTCGGCCTCGATGCACGGGTGGCGACAGGCCTTGCACATGTGCGTGCGCTGCTCCAAGATGGAGATGCCAGTCATCATGCAGGTCGGGAAGGGCCGGCTGCAACTATTGCATCGCGTGTCCCATTCCTTGACGTAGTTGCGGCACTGTGGACACTCTTGGGGCTTCATCGAGGGGTCCTGCGGCCTCGTGGTCGTGAAGATCTTGAGTGCCAGCTCGCTCATGGCCTGCATCTCCTTGTCGTTCAGGCCCGGCAGCGTCTCCAGCTTGATGAAGGCCTTGGAGCACTGCTCGTAGTGCTTGGTGTAGAAGGCTGTGAGCGCGATGAGCGAGTAGATCTCTCGCTCTTCCAGGATATCTTCGTATGCTGCGAGCTTGAGGCACGTTCGAAGCGCTCGCTCAATGTGACCGCCATATAACTGACGGTGAGCGAGGAGGTAGAGGTGGTAGGCCTCTGCACCTCGCCACGGGTTGTCTAGCGCCCGGTTTTCGCCTGTAGCAGCGTCATGCTGCACAAGACTCTCCAGTGTCTGCGCCGTCACCTGGGCTGCTGTGGTAGCCTTGGTGCTGGTCATACCGGACACATCCAGCATCTTCTTCCGCATTCGCTCCACTTCGAATGCTGCCAAGACTTGCAGCTTCTTGGCACGCAGTGGATTCTTACCCACGTCCTTAGCCAGTTTCGCGAGCAGCTTCGCAGCTTCGGTGCTCTTGTTGGCGCGGCGATAGAGTTCAATGGCTTGCAGGGTCTTGCCATTCATCAGGAGATGACTTGCGTACTTGGTCAACACGTTTTCGATCTGCGGGAAGTTGTACTCCTCGGCGAGAGAGACAGCGCGCTCCCATTCGTTCAGGAGGACACACGAGTCGATGGCGCTCTTGACGTCGCCCATGCGCACGTAAGCGTCTACTGCAGACTGGCAAAGCCCTGCACGAGTGAACTTGACCGCCATCTCCTTGAGTAAGGGCGAGCTCTCCGGGATGTCGCTCACGAGCGCTTCCAGCTGGTTGAAATCCCCCAAGGCGTAGTAGCAGCGAGCCAACGCGCCCGTGTTCTTGGCCTGCGCGTAGTACTTGATGGCCTTCTCCCACTTGTGGCGGTCGGAAAAGTACTCGCCGATCTTGTTCCAGGCGTGCGTCAGTAGTGCATCGTTGCCGCCTCCAGACTGTACGAGCTGCACCACTCGGAACCAGTCGCCGAGTCTCTGACGTAGATCAATGGCTAAATCCTTGCGGTCGATCTTGCGGTACAACGCTTCGGCTTCGTCAAATTGCTGGAAGTACGCTGCCACCTCTGCCTTTTGCTTCACGCGGTCGTTCAGCAACTGCAAACGTTTGACGTACTGGATTCCGCTGTAGTCAGCGCACTTGACGAAGCCGCGTTCAGCCATCCCAAAGTCCAATTGTTCCAGCGCAGCCTCGGCTAGAAGAGACCATAGGCGTGGATGTGGATGGTCTTGGATGTATTCGCAGGCTTCGGCGAGCCCAACGTTGTCCAGGAGCCCCTTGGCATCCCGAAGTGAGCGCGTCTGGAAGTCGATAACCATGCTCTTGTCAGGCTGCTCCGGGTTCGCCAGGATTTCGTCCATCAGCGCCGCTTTCACCTGCAAATCGCGGTAGTAGCAGAGATATCCAGACGACGAGACGGGCTCCTCGGGCTCCAAACCGCGATACACGTACATCCGGGCCTTCTCCATAACCACAAAGAGCTCCGGGTTGTCTTCGGCCCACATCATGTCCCAGGCGTCTTTCTTCTCAAAGTTGAGCATCTTGCCTTGCATCGTGTTGAGACTGCCGGCGCTGCCTACTTCCATGATCGTGAGCATGCTGCTGATGTCAATGACGCTCAGGAGCGTCGAGTCACAGTTGAGCGCCAAGAACTGTGGCCGACAGTTCACAATGTACTTCATTTCCAACGAGATATGCGGAAGCGTGAAGCAGTGAATAAGTCCGCTGGACCGCGCGGCAATGATCCAGCTGTCCGAGGCGCAGAGAGCACAGATCGGGTCTTCAAGCTCGCGTGCTACGTAGCGGAAGTGCTCGACGTCGTTGCCTTGCGTCTCGTCAATGTAGAAGACCTTCTCGCGGCCGCCACCTCGCTGCAGCAGCTGCGAGATGGTGCTCACGTCCATGGAGTTCTGGTTGCTGGTTCCGTTGCCAGACACAAGTCCCGTAAGCTTCGAGCTCGAATTGCGGTACTGCCACACGTAGATGGCGTCCGTGGAGGCCGCCACAATGTGGCGTGACGTCATGTCCACAAAAAGTGGCTCAAAGTCGATGATCTTAGACTCGATGGGGGATCCGATCGTGTCGCACAGGATCAACTGATACTGGACTTCCTTGAACGCGCTATATTCGTCGCCTGTATGTCCACCGACCTCACCCATGCCCATGTCTTCGTTGTAGATCTTGGTCACGAGCACGCAGTTGTCGCCGGCGGCCTTGATGGATAGCAGCCCGCGGATATACTTGGTCCAGCGCTCGTCCGATTTAGTGTCCCAGAAGACGACGCAGTTCTCGATCTGGTCCGGCCGGTTGTACGTGTACACTAATGTGTTCGCGTAGAAGCCCCATTTGTAGGCCGGGCGGATGTTAGCAAAGTAAATGTGCGAGTCCACGGCCAGACAGATACGCAAGCCTGTGCCTTCCCACGCCAGCGCCTCAATACGACTTCCTGGGACGCGCAGCGAGCGGAGATGACGGCCAAACGGGTCGTAGAACTGCACCACATTGAACTCTTTGGGTGGATCTGCCTTGGACGACGAGGTGTCCACTTGGGTCCCTGCCAGTGCCAGCACGCTGCCGTCGTTATTCCAACGCACCTGGGAGAGTTCCATGCCAGTGTCAATCAACACGGCGTTTTCATCAAAACGGCCTCGTGTAATCTGCACTTTCCCATCGCGGAAGGCGATGGCTAGTGTAGGGGCTTCTTGGCTGATGTGGCCTTCAATCCCGTCGTACCAGTGCACGCCAATGATCTTGTAGTCGCCACTGCTGCGGGAATCCACCGCATAAAGCGTGAGGTTGCTCACTTTGTTGCCAGTGGCATCGTGCACAGCCACTTCGCCATCTTTGGTGACGAAAAGCAGCGACTTGCCGTCTGGAGCCCACTCCACAAAGGCCAACTGCGTCTTCATCTCCTTCCCCCAGAGACGATTGCCGTCTACAGAGCCCACGATCACAGCACCGTCCTCGTAGGCGATGCAGATCTTCTGGCCGTCCGTGGTCCACTTCATATCTCGAACCACGCTCTTGTTGCGATTGTTGATCATCTCCTCGTACCACATGCCGCGATGCAGCACCCAGACGATAATGAGGCCGTTCTCGTCGCTCGTGGTGAGCTTCTTGAAGTTGGCGTTCCACGTGGCGCACACCACGGCGCCGTTGTGGCCCTCCAGTGACTGGTTCATGGTCAGGTTGCTGGCCGCCGCGATGCCGCGCGGGCCTTTGCCGTCCGTCTGCGCTGCTGACTCGAGACGCAAGACCTTGAGCAGGCCATGCTGCCCGCCGCACGCGATCCAGCCCTGCTCCGAGTTCCACGACGCGCACCGCAGCTTCACATTGTTTGGGATCGCGATCTTCTTGCTCAGGAAGATGAACATGCTAGCGTCGTGCTTCGCTTCCTCAGCGCCAGCTAGCGTGGATTTAGGAGTCCGTGGCGGCGGCGCTGGAGCCAACCGCGCGAGAGGATCCCGGGCGAGCTGAAGCGGCGCGGCCCTTCAAGCCCTTCTCTTCCTCCATGCTCGTCTGCGCTCTCACTCTGCGCGCAGGATCCGTGCGACCCGTCGGGCTGTCACTCGCGCGCGCGTGCAGCCCACGCCGCCTATTGTGCTGGCCACGACCAGCGGCATGTCGTCGTCTAGCTCGTGCGCCTGCGAGCGAGCCTGGGCAGCGCCTTGGTCTGATCGGCGGGACACCCTGGCCCAGTTTCTGAGGAAGGCAGCTCCCTCTCTATTCGCATGATAAGACGGGGTGGTTTGGCTCGAAAGTGCAAGGTATGCGGTGGCAGAGGGGGACGTGAGGCCAGCGACACGCGGCCACTTCAAGCAAGTACCGTAGCACGTTTGTTATTGCAGACCATACAACACGCAAGTTGCGAGACGGTGCCGTCTTCTCCCGGCGGCCGCCGTGAGAAGGGCACCAGGTCCAGCAAAAGCTTCAACGGAGCACATGCATCCACCACAGGGTGGCGGCGGATGTCTGGACAGGCTGCCAGCGACAAGCTGCTGCTGGCCAGGCGGGCGTGAGGCGATTCGCCCTCGCCCTAGTCTTCCAGCGCCAGCGGAGTCGGCGACCAGCCGCAGCCAGCGCTTCCAACTCGGTTGAGTGGTTACCAACGCCGCGTGCAACCCAGTGACACGGGCGCTCACCGGCTGGCCGACTGGCTTGGTGGTGAGCCGCCCAGCCGACGGAATCACTGGACAGGCTCAGGCTCGCAGGATGCGCGCAACTGGAAGCAGACGGCCATGGGGGCGATAGCGGGCGCATGGCGGCCCACGCTGCACCGGGGCCGCCTGCCAAGCTGGCTGACGCTGCCTGACGGGCGCAGGCGATTGAAGAATGCAGGCGGCCTCACGTGAACTGGGCGGATAAGCCGGGGGCACTATTGTTGGCGCGTTGCGTTTCGCATAGGAAGCAAATCGGTTGACCTATCACGGCGCGCCAAGCCACAAACTTTCACGAACTAAAAGGCCAGCTGGTGCAAGATAGCCAGCCACAGCTGGCGAAACGCTTTCCTCGCTGGCATGCGATATGGACAGGAAATGCATTCTCGCAGGCTCCAGGCTGGCGGCAGCGGCCCGCTGCAGCATCAAATACTGCAGTGTATCCACTGCCGCAGGGAGGTGAGTAAAGGATTTGGGAACTGACGCGTCGAAGCGGGCTAGGGCCTGACGCTCCACAAGGATAGGCTTTCGCCGTTTTCGGCGTAAGCCAAGTGGTACACTGTGCCGCTCGCCGGCTCCTCTCGTTCCGCCACAAGTTCACCCGCCCTCCGCCACACACTGGCCCCCGCTATTGCATACTGAGCGCCAGTCACTCGGCCCCCCGGCTCGGCCCGCACGCTTGGCCGCTATTGAGGAAGTTTCCGTCCGAGCGCCAAGCACAGCAGAGCTCGGCCGAACCGCGCACTTCCTAGCGCCCTAGCGTCCTCGCGAGCTTCCGCGCACAGCAGGAAGCCGCCCGCAGCAGGAAGCCCCTTGCAGCCCCGCGGGAGCAACAGCTAACGTGCGTCTCCGCCCTCCGTCCCTCCCCCCTCTGGAAGGGGTATTTTTGCGCGTCCCCCTTCCCTGCTTTTGCTGTTGGGAGCCGTGCGAAAGCTCACTCGCTGCTGCTGTGGCTGTATACATAGCAGCTTTCTTGTCCGCCCACCAGCGTTCAACTCGCGACATACAGATTCTCGTCCCCCCCTCGCGCTCTGTTCAAGATGGGGAGTTCAGCCAAGGCTCGACGCGCCGCAGAAGCCGCGCGCACGTCCTCGGGCAAGATCCTGCGCTCCAGCGTGCAGGCCATGCGCACTGTGACGGCCACAGCCGCCACCAAGGCCACGGGCCTGACGTCGCGTGTCGCCGTGCGCCCGCTGGTGATTGGCTTGCTCATGCTGGCCCTGCTCTTCCTGGGCATCACGTGTCTGGGCAAGTTCCAGCTCTGGATGACGGCGGCAGGTCTATTCATGGTGGCTATGAGCGTGGCCAGCGCCGTGCAGGAGTTCAAGATGCCCAAGACGGTGCAGTCATACCAGGACTTCCTGGACAAGGAGATGGAGAACTGCGGCACGAACATGGTGACGCTGCCGCACCTCTCCCCCGCCAAGGCCAGTCGGATCCCCAGCGCTTCGTCAGCCCAGCAGATGCAGCACGAGCGCTCCACGAAAGACTCGCTGTCGTCCATGGCGCTCAACATTGCGTCGCCGGCCATTCTGAGTCCCTCGAAGTCCAGCGTCGTCCCAGAGGACTCGTTTGCCTCGTCGTCAGTGCAGCAGAAGCCGTCCAGTCGGCGGCAGAGCGAAGACATTGGCGCACTGGAGTCTGCTGTCGCCACGGTGGGAGCGTCACGTCGCCGCAACAGCAACAGTTCCGCCGAACTCAGTAGCAAACTAGACGTGTTGCACTGCGGTACGGTCATTGACATCCAGGGATCCCGCGGCTTCATCATCCCGCACGATCTGCGTGTGGAAGAGCCCAAGACGCAGGGCAAGCCGTCGCGCAGTACGACTGTGGGCAGCCGCTCGAGCAAGCAGCAGAAGATGCCGCTGGTGATCCCCTTCAGTCTCACGGAAGAACCCAGTGCGGCGCGACAAGAGATTGCCGTGGGCAAGACGGTGGAGTTCGCGTACTCGCAGAGCGCAGGAAGCAGCGACGACCGCGCCTCGGTGCGCGCACGGAACGTGACACCTGTGCCGTCAGATGACGGGATTAAAAAGAGCCGCTCGGCCTTGCAGTCGTGCAAGCAAGCGCGGGAAGTGTCATTCGCGCGGGCCATGGAAGAACTCACGATGATCTCGCCGCGCAACGTGCCAGTGAAGCACTGCGTGGACCTCATCAAGTATGCAGAGCAGTTGGACGACCACGACGCGCCGTACGACCAGTGTATTTAGGCCAGCGCGCTTGCTCAGACGCACAATCCATGCGTGACTCGCCTCTTACTGGGGAGTCGACGTCCCAGTCAGTCCGCGCCCGCCATTGCAGCCACCATGAGCTGGTCTCGACCAGATGAGCGTAGTATGAACCCCTATTATGGCTTGCCGGAAACCGCAGGCTTCGACCCCATTGCAACAACGAAGAGCCATGCAGAACCCACCAGCACATTTCTATCTTTCCGTCTTCCAGCCACTTGCCATCGCTGCAAGCACTTCAAGTGCTCCAAGCACCCTTGCATTGCGATGGAACTAACCGCCGGATACGAAAGAATGTGTCCAGCAATGACCAGCTAGTACTTCAAAGCCAGTGCCTGGCCGAACCAGCGCAAGCATGCGTCTGGGTGCGCTGGCGCCACGCGCATGATGGCTTCAAGACACGTGGATCACGTGGCTGCCATGTATTGCGTGCGTTAGTTTGGCCAGCGCAACCACAGGCCAGCGCCGCCCTTGCAGGCTTCTGAGTTGGCTGCATCCAATCACCGCAATGGCGAGTGGCGTCACTCCCGCTTCTTCTTGCCTTCACCGGAACACCTGAGCGGTCGCGCATTTCAGGGTGGAATTTTCACGCGTCTCGAGAAAACAACAAGGGTCGGCGCAAAACTGCCAGCTTGTCCGTCTATTCCGCGGCTGCAGCGCCAGTCAGGATGGCTTGCAGCGAGTCTGAAGCAGTAGACAGCGGCGTGTCACCGTCGTTGTCAGCCACGTCCACCAGCGCGCCGTGCGCCACCTGGAAGGGACGGGCAGCAAAAGCAATAGCAGTAACAAGACCATGAGTGCATGCGCCTCTCCATACAAAGATCCACCCGGTACCCGGTCGCCAACATACCAGCATCGTGGCCATCTCCTCGTGCTCGCAGCTGGCCGCGTAATGCAGCGGCGTCATGCCATCGGCATCCTACAGCCCACAACACGCCCCACATCACTCCGATGAGCCCGTTGGTCTCTCCTGCCTCTTATTCGCACGGCAACACTGTACCTGGACGTTCGGAGACGCTTTGCGCTTCAGCAACTCCTGCGCCACAGCCACCTGGTCCCGATCCACGGCCCAGTGCAGCATGGTGCGGCCTTCCGCGTCCTATTGCCCACAAGGACAAGAGCAAAGCGGTAGTAGGTCAATCCTTCGCCCAGTCGTACAATACATATTATGAGAAGATCGAGGGGCCGTCTCCCCACCTGCGCGTCCAGTTCTGTGCCTCCCGCCAACGCGGCTGTGAGCTCAGCCATGTTGCCAGTGCTGGCAAAGTGGAAGACATCCTTCTTCACCTTCCACTCCTCCGTCGTCCTAGAAATCAGCACCGCAGACGAGGATTTCAACCATCCGTCAGCCAATTTCTACCCCAAAGACGACCTTAAACCAGTGACAAGACAGTACCAAGCGCCACGTACATGTCGACCTTGGGCATGCTCACGGCGCCAGCCATGGAGATGGAGTTGTCCAGCGACACCACCTCACTTGTGGCTTTCGGCGCTGAACCTCCGCTGGCGCGACGCCACTGCGTGGACCCACGCACATCGAACTCATCAAAGAGGTCCTGCACCCAGTTCACGTACTGCTGCTTGGCCACGTCCTGGTCCATCTCGCCCAGTGCCTTCCAACTCTCCCTACACACGCACTCAGCAGTCAGTTCTCCCATCTTGCTGAGGATTTGCGCGCTATTTGGGGGTCTGCAGCTCTCAGCACGCACCACTTGGCACTGGCGATCATGTCCACGGCTGATGGCTTGGCCACGCTGCATGCGCCAAAGTGCGCTTGCTTGTAGAAGGCGTAGAGCGTCAAGCGCTGCGGCGGTCGGCGATGCAAGCACGCAGATACAGTCGTGAGTGTCGATACGCCGACCACTTCTGGAGAAATAGCAACGTACCTGCTCGTTGGAGAGCTTGTTGTTGCCCCGCACCGCCACAAAGTCCACAGCCACCTGGAACTTGGCATCAAGCTCGCTCATACCGTGCTGTGAGCCCCAGTAGCCCCAGCAACGTCCGCGTTAGCAACTTGTTCCCACACGACGCCTAACGCCAGATGGACGCAGACACACCTTGGTCATGTAGTCCTCGAGCGACCCCGTGCCTGCCGAGCTCTGGTGCCGCACCTTCTTGTGGAAGAAGATGCGGTGCAGCAGCAGCGGCACCGCTACGGCGCCCACGGCCGCGCTCGCCAACCGCAGCCACGTCATCTCCGGCGTCTCCCCCGCCGACATGCAGCTTCCGCTTCCTTGGTTGTCGGCTGGCGCTATCTACCCGGAATCGGTACCG